>JALDNG010000002.1:7850000-7957500 GCA_024349245.1 Neodontobutis hainanensis | reverse complement strand
CCCTCAATGATTGAAGCTGGCCAGGCCCTGATGTAGCAAAGCAGACCCAAATCATGATGTTTCCTCCACCATACTTTACAGTTGGGATGAAGTTTTTATGCTGATAAGCTGTGCCCTTTCTACGCCAGATGTAGCGCTGTGTGTTTTTTACAAATAGTTCAATTTTAGTTTCATCAGTTCACAAAACATTTTGCCAATACTGCTGGGGAGTGTCAATGTGCTCCTTTGCAAACTTCAGGCGAGCAGCAATGTTTTTTTTTAGTGAGCAGTGGCTTACTTCGTGGTGTCTTGCCCAGCTTGTTTAGGGTTTTACGTATTGTGGACTCATGAACACAGATGTTTGCAAGTATCAATGATGCGTTCAAATCTTTGGCTGTCAGGGTTGTTTTTTTTACCTTATTGATGAGTTTTTGTTGTGCCGTTAATATCATTTTGACTGTGCACCCACTTCTTAGTAGAGAAGCAACAGTCCCAAAGCGTCTGTAATTGTAGATTGTTTGACTAACTGTAGACTGGTGAATTTCTATGAAAGGTTGGATGTCCTCGAAATACCTTTGTAACCCTTTCCAGCTTTATGTAATTGAACATTTCTTGATTGTAGCTCCTCTGAAAGCTCTTTTTGGCAAGGCATGTCTCACATAAGCATATTCTTATTGTGCAGAGCAAACTCCAAAACTTTGAAGGGTTTTTATCAGTCAAAGTAGCTGTAGTTCACACCTCCAAACGTATTATCTTAATGAGACTCCAGGTGTACTGCTAAAACATGACTTCAATCAGCTTTTTTGAGGCCATTAACTCAATACCCTTGACTTAGAAAAATATCAGATAAAACCAAAAAATTCCAAAAGGTACACATACTTTTTCTTGACACTGTATAGTATTAGCTTTTTATTAGCTACATTCTTGTCAAATTTTTTTCATACATACGTTAGCTAAATTTAACCCTAAATCATGTGATTCCATTTATGTTTTTTGAAGTCCTTTCAATCATTCTCAGTAGACCCTGAAACATTTATCAGAACAATTCAACATTTTTCCTCCAGTTTTCTTCGACAAAAGAGGCGTTTAAAGCAGAGCAGCATTTGATGAATAATGTAAGGAGGACAGGCAAAAGGATGTCTCTATACTCAAAACATTGAAAAAAGCACACTAGACCTCTGGTGGCTGAATATCAAACAAATGGAGCTCACTGTTCAAGCATAACAGAACATTTTCAGAATAGGTTTTACTCCTTTGAGAGCTGTGCACATAGTGAGTTGTGTGTAAGAGAAAGCTCTTATCCATTAGAGGCTTTCGACTGTGGGGACAACTGTGAACATATGACTATGGTCATAGCTGTTCACATGCACAAATGTGGAATTACAGTCTGCACTTTGGCCACTGCATGCCAGAACTACACCTTTAAAGTACATGCCGTAAATGCAATGCCTTTAAACAAAGAAATAAACACTTTCTCCGCGAGACAAAAATATTTTTTGACAGTGTACATTTTAGGACATCTTCAAGAATGTCTGTGATGCCAAAACATGTATATTATTAGTTCATGACTCAGAGACAGTGGTCCTAAACGTAGTCACTGCATGTGGCTCTTCAGGATGATGACTTAAAGATAATTGTTCTTGATGCAAGACAGTAGCACATCACAGCTCTCTAACAACATGTGAGAACAGGTAAACTACCAAAGACCATGCAAACCACAATAACTGCATGCTTTAATGCAATGGGCAGTTTGGTCTTGTTGCTATTTGCCAAAAACATATCCTTTGTGGATGTTAAAGGCTAAATGTGTGTGCACGACTGTGACTCTCCAAAGAAGTAGAATCCTTGCTGTTTTGGTGTCTGCAAAAGATAAAAGATCCAGGAACAAAAGCTTGTACTGGATTTTGAACAAGTGCTGTGCATACAAAAGTCCATGGGATGCAGAGAAAGCTTCAAAAGGAGATAAGGACTTCTCAAGAACACAACACACACGTCAATAACAAACCTACAGTGACTTGTTTTGAAAAGCCACACATGAACAAAGCCCTGCTCACCTCTTCTCTCAAGTCACAGGTTCAGTTAGGAATCCCACCTCCCCATTTTCAAGCACAACAAATGAAAGAGAACAGCACGGCACTGAACCATTCACCACCCTGCACACCTCTCTAAAAGGTGGCTCCGCGTAGAAAGCACACTTTAATTAGACTTCTATCTGTACATCTCTGTTTGGTTCAATTGAGCAGCAGAAAAAATGGGAAGTGAGAAAGCGGAAAGGTGAAAGAGTGACAGAGCTGATGAGCCCTTTCTACTTCACTGCACGTAAACATTTTTATTCTACTCTCTGGTTAGACCTTAATTGCTCAGTCTCAAACATTAAATAACAAGAACATTTATACAAATAAATTATTAAACTCAAACACTGGACTTTAATTTATTTTGACATCTTGTGGGGTCATAGTTTATAACCCTTAAAGATTTATTTTTAAAGCTACACATAAAATAAACATAACTTTAAGAAAGCGATCTTTGTAGCTGTGATAGAGCAGTATAGGAAGAATGACTGTTGTTGCCTAAAGGGAAGCAACAAAACTGCATGGAGAGGACCAAACCAGACATTTCTAAATCCATTGGGACAAAGTGTGAACATTGGTGCAAGTGAGATTATAATCATGCACCCTTGGAGCGTAAGTGACATTTGATTACTGTATTTGTCATGAAGCTATGACTCGGAGCTGGCAAACTCTGGGCGAGGTGCTGAAAGGCTGAGCGATGGGAGAACAAAGTGAGTGTATTTGATGCACGTTTACACACGTCTCACACACACATTAGGGATGCATGAGCTGGCAGTGTTGAGTAAAGTCATTAGTGAGCAAGTGCTTAAATTAGTCAATTTACAGTATAATTCTTGTTTGTCGCAGCATATGTTTTATCTATTACATGCTTTAAATGCACTTAGAGAAGAAAGTTCACACCAAGACAAAACAAATGGCATAATTCATAACAGTACTGTGATGTGAGTGGATAAAGACAAACAACATGCTCTTTCTCTTTTCACTTTAAATGAACTTTGTACTATTTATGTTTTGTGCACATTTTGTAAGTACTCAGAAATGTTGGTCTATTAATCAGGCCTAATGAGTGCAACATGTTGTAGTAATTAGAATCTTCAGGAACTTGTAATATTGCTGTAATTAGCCCCCTGCTCCTAACATGTATTTTCCAGTAAAGAATGTAACAGAATCATGGCTCAGCACTTTTACCAGTGACAGCTTCTGCATAGGGGAGCAGAGGTGTTGCATCAAAGTACTCTGATTACATTTTTGCCAAATGGTGAAGTTTTTTATGAAGTTGATGTTATGGTCATGACATCTGAAAAGAAAAGAAAATGACTGATAAACATCTAAGCTCGTGTGATGTATGAGGCTGGTACTGCTGTACAGTATTTCAAAATAGATTTTATTCAACTGTTTACAGAAGCCCATCTTGCTTGGTTTGTAATATTAGACACAATGTTAGTATAGCAAGTCTAGTAACTTCGACACCAGTTGAAGTTACTGACTTTCATTCTATTTTAGCTACTAAAGAAGAAACCATACAGTCATCTTAGTTTCATCACTTTATTTGTTCCTTTCAGAGTCATATTTCAAATATATGTTTCTCTAAAATATTTCAGTACATGACAGAGATACACAACAGCTGCCACTGTTTGTGTTCACTTCTCCTTTTTGTTTCAATAAAGGTGTGTTTCAGATGTTTTGGTGCCCCATAATGACTTGTGTGCCATAAAAGCTGCCAGTCAGCATCTTGTGTATACCACCACTGGGACCAATGCAGCGTTTCCCAAAACCTGCCTAACAAGCACATACATCTTGTCAGAGTCAGTTAAAAAAAATCATCAGGGAGTGGTATAAAGTTCACTCTGAAGATCTTAAGGCTTGTCAGAAACTGTACTATGTGATGGATTGTGTGTTTATCATGACTTCCTTTAAAAACATTCAGAAACAGAAAAGACTGTACTCAGTTAAACACATGTAGTTTCTCAAATACTTTCTCGTGGGAAAGAAAAGCAAGGGTCACTGTTTATTTTAAGTAAAATCAAAGTTAATAGTATTTCAGAAAAGACTAACAGGCAATCCTGGATAAGCCCTGAAATTCTCATATTATCTGATTTCCAACAGCATATGTGACCAACCATTGAAACATACAGTATAAGCCTTGTTTTATTTACTGTTGCCAGAAGGAATAATTGATCATTTCCCACAGATGCTCACTGGAGTCTTTTGGCAGCATCTAGTATATTTAAGGCGGGAAGGGAGTGTGAGAAATGCTTCACTGTTTTTATCCCCCTCGTCCAAGGGAATCCAAAACAGTACTGCCAGTAAAGGTGTGAGGGTAACAGTCGGTTTGTCATTACACTTCTGATGTGTGCGTGGTGTGTGTCCATTAAGATCCAAAACATAAAGGTGTTGCTCACACACTGTATCCATGAGATTCCATTGATTTTTCCACAATAAAACATTATCATAAGCAGACATAAAATACTCAAAGGAACAAAACTGAGTAGACAATGAAAATGAACCCATATAATATAAATGTTTACGTATCCATTAACACGTAGGCCAAAGATCCATTTGGAATACAGAATTATAATTTTATGTGCAGATTATATTAATAAATCCAGCTACGACAAAGTGGTTCAAATTTAAACAATTCCATCTCCTTTTCTTTGGTTCTCTACTCTTGTTTTGCAAAAAATAAATAAATAAATTAGAAATGATAGAATCCCAGATCCCTTTTATTTATCTTTCTTTGAGTTTAAATGACCCTAATTAAACTGTGAAATCAAAACATTTACTTTGATAAATTTGGTTTGCAAACACATTCTCACTTCTCACAGCCCCTTTGGAACACTTGCATCTAGGCTAATGTTTTTCGACCAGACAGCTGTGCTACATCTTGCTGGATCAACGTGATTCATGTTCACTGTCACTTTCACCCAAGGAATGCCACCTCTTACAGATATTGTCATTCTGTACAGGTTGATTTATTTGCTTTTCAAACATTCATTTTGCAGACAGATGCCATTTTAAAGGATCTGTTGCATCTGCAATAATGGAGCGGGTAAAGAAGTTAGGAACACAAATACACTTTGTGTCAGTGTCTGATTCGCCTGCTTACAAATATCGTCATAAAAATCATAAAAAAGTATGCAATAAAAATCTGTCAAATGTATAACAATAACATTATGCAGCATTTTTGAGTTTAAAATAAAAACAAAGACAAGAATTAAAAAAAAAGATAATTTTACTGAGAAGATTAGTAAAAATGCACAAAGCCAATAACGATGACTTTGCAACTTTATTCATCCAACATGTGTCATCATGCCTCAGGCAAATTTCACTTTCATGTTTGTAAGTCTTATAGATACCTGTCACTTACGGCTTACACAACGGGATTATGCTTTAAAATCTGTAATAAAATCTAAAATCACCCCCATAAAATCAAGTTCTGACATTTTGGAGTTATTGACATATTCTTACTCTTAGACATACGTACATGTTGTCACTTAGATTGTCAAAACTTCAAACCTCATGATCTCAAAACTGCCCAGAACACAGATAAAACCTTCTAATAAGGACGAAATGCAGAAAATGTTGGACTGAATGGAGGACTATGAAGAGATTTGCTTATCATATGTAAAGTTTGATATCAATATGTAAGAATTAATCTGGATATATAATTGAGACAGGCAATACATGGCATACGTAAAGCTAAGTGTTGATAATTGTAGGTCAATGCTTAAACAAAAAAAAAATGTGTTATGTGCTCTATTAATGGATTATAGAAACACAATACAGATAAAAACTGCACAAAAAAATAAAATAAAAATACTGGAAAAAAATATTCCTCAATGCAGAACAGAATCTTAATGCAGTCAGTCTACAGTTTATTGCAGATCTAGATATGTAGATAAGTAATGGGTAACTAAATCATTCTCATTAACTGTTGATGAACAGTATGTACAAAGATAGACAGACAATTACAATGTGAAATTGGAAGATGACACATACAGTGAAACTAGATTTGCTGTTTACTTCCTTATGCTCATTCAAGACAGTCATTGGCAAAACAAACTAATCTCAGCTCTCTCCAGACCAATAACGTTTCTGTTCATGCAGTGGGTCAAGTGAGCACACATGGAGGTTCTGGCATCAATTGGTGATAGGTTTGTGGCAAAGGAGAAGATGTGTCATGTACTGAGGTCTTACTGTGGCATTAGCAAAACAATCAAAAATCAAAAAACAGAAACAGCATATTGTTTTATTCTACAGGCCACTCAGGTACTCCGCCAAAGTGCACAATTCAGGTTCTAGATTATAAACTACCTTTTCTCCCTTTCAAACATTACCGTTACATTTCAACCATAGTCATTTGTGACCAACCCATTTCAACAGAAACAAATTTAAAGCAACATATCAAAAACATTGAATATGTCAAAGCAACATCACATAATATGTAGGAAGGAACAGCAGAAGTTGTATAAACATTGTGCTTTTTTAAATTTACTTAATAAAGTCCTCCACTGCCCCAGCTGTTGAAGTTTAAACTTTGTTATATTTAATATATATGTATATATATATATAGAATAATGTACACGTATATCCGCACTGAGGTTTGTCTCTTGTGGCAAGAAAAGAAAGGGCCAGGAGAGCCCTTGCTTCCTTCTTTCCTCATGTCCATTTGTTTATTAATTTGTCTATCATCAGTCTTTCTTCTCCTTCAGTGGCTCTCAAAGAAACATAGGAAACAATGAAAAAGACTTCCCACATTCCTTTTTGTTCACCTTCTCTATTCTTATAGTCCTTCAGGTCCTTTGTCATCTTTGGTAGAGTGTCCGACACTTTGGTGTGTCTACGGAACAGGACAGGGTATTGGGGTATTGGGGGAGGGAGGGGAGGGATATAAGACATGTGAGTGTGCACATGTACAAGGAAGGCTAATTACATGGAGGGAAAAGTGACACATAGACATGACTGGAGTGAATCTAACTGGGATAATATGAGACAATATGATGTTTTGCTGTCAAAGATCATTAAGATGTTCATCTAAATACAATAGTCGGTTATATGTGCATCTGGAAAAGAGGAGACAGAATCAACCTACTCAGTGTTAGAGTATGATAACTAAGCATGTGAGGAAAGGAATGCATGGTGGACACAAAGGATGACATAAGTGGACATTGGAAGGACAGGGCAGGTAAAGGTGTGAGTCAGTGTTAGTGTCTGTCAGCGCAGACTGGTGCTCATCATCTGTAGAGCAGCGACAGGAAGCAGGACAGGAAGAAGGTCAGCCAGCTGCCCATTGGAAGTGAGTTTGAGCCACCAATCAGAACTACAAAGAGATGGAACACAGAGGCATAAATTAGAGCAGTAAATTATTACCTATATACTGTCTATTTACTATTAGTAGTATTACTATGTGGTACCACCAAGGGCATTGGAAGGTGTATGATGCACTCCAATAATAATTAAACATGATCATCATTTTTTGCGGCCAAGCAAACTCATAAATGATTAAAAACCTGTGACAGAAATGTATCTCCTAATAATATTATCTTAGCATTATTGTTGTGGGAATATGTGTATGTATTAGGTGTGATTTAATAGCCACACTCCTTTCAGCTATATAAGACACAAACTCTCAAAGTTAAAGTGCATCTGACTCATATTTTCCACATATTTCTGAAAAAGACACACCACAGTATGACAGTATGCTGATCAAAGCTGATATTGATGCTATATGCTTTTATGTACTTGTGCCTTAGAAACCCACTCACTGTATATTTTAACCTATTTGTCTCTTTTGCATATGTTTTCTGTCCTTGAATCTTCAAAACAGCATCAGAACAGGGCCCTCTGTGTTTGGTACAACACAATATATATTACAAGACAATGTTTAGCCACAAGCCCTTACATTGTTTTGCTGTAAACATGTGGCAGGTGTAAGTCCTGGGTTATCATTTATCACTTTTCTCCAAATGATTTTCTCTCTAATCCTTCCACTAATCCTCATTTTACGTCTTCAAGTCCTCTGATGCTAAATCTGAACTCAAGACAGATGCATTTGTGTTACTAATAGTGGCAAAGAATTTTCAGTCGCCTGCCTGATAATTACCCATCTGTCTCCACTGTATGTCTCTGCCCGAACCAAACCTGCAGGACACACACACAGACTCACAGAGCTCAAAAGCTTTCCTGCTTCCTGTTTACACCTTCATCCATAATTCACTCTATCCGACAGCGTCTTTGTATGCACATATGTGCTAGAACACTGGCGTCTGAATGTGCACACAAACAAACTCTACACAGACGCCTCACGCTGCAGGTTTGAGGATAAAAGCATGGTTTTAATAATTCATTATCTCATTTTTTTGCCTTTGTGTTTTTGACCAGAACCATATATTTTGGGTCTAAATGTGAACAATGCAAGTAGGGTTTGTACCACATGTTTCCTTCAGTGACAAGAAGCCAATAAGTGCACCCATGACAAATTATTTTGGAATTTATTTCAAAATGATATTAATGAAGGGCCTAAGTGCAGAGTGGTAAACAAACTAGATCTGCCCAACAGCTCCAGGTTTAACTCTGGTAACCTTCCAATCTCCACTCTTTCCTCTCTTTCTAAATCTACAAATTCCTCACATGCTCATTTGTTTTCTCCTTTTCTGACTTGTTATTGTTTCCGTCTCTTCTCCACATACTGCGGGTTACACAATATTCTCTCTACACATTTACATGGACATACATCTACTGTTCTGCACTTAAGTCATACGGCAAAGTTTGCTCTCAAGGGCCCCATTAGAACATGGGACTCTGGTTAAAACACATTTCTTTTGCCTATAGTTTAAAGTTTGAACTATGGGCAAAACAATATGTGCAATAAACACTGTATATTTAACACCACAGTCACAGCTGCACGTCCTCAGTTTTAGATCCACTCTACAGTTTGTTCTAAAAACAGTGAAAACTACCTCTTGCTGTGAGTAGAGATGCTAGTTTTGGGAAAGAATCAACTGATCACTGCAGAATATTAAAGGAAAAATTTATGCAGTGTTTAGTTTTCAATAAAGAATTAGCAAATGCTTGTCGGGCCGGATTAAACAGCCCAACGGGCCACATGTGGCCTCTGGACCATACTTTGCCCACCATTTCCTTAAGGGATTTTTCTCCACATCTTTACTCAGTTATCTCTTTCACTCACTCAGTGTGCATTACCTGTTCACAGTGTGAATCAATAATAAAACACTAATAGGTAAATAATAGGTAGGATTTAACCACGGCAGTATATGTAATGAAGATGTAGCAGACAAAGATGAAAGAAAGATGAGCATATGTTAAATTAACTGTGAATAATTGGTTTTCTACTGTCTTCTAAGCTACTGACACATTCTCCCAACTTTTTATGACTCCATGCATAACATAATATATATTTTTTTGAGTAATAATTTGCTGCCTTTTTCTAGATGCTCTTTAGTGTTGCTGTGACATTTATTGTCAGTCTGACTCTAGTTACATTACCTTACCTGTCTTACCTGCGCTGGCTACAGTGTTCTCCTGTTTGCACTTCCCCAACGTGATGGACACATCGTCAATGGCTATATCTCCCTCATAACCGGGACCTCGTATTCCCTCGAAGACAATCTGGTAAAAGAAAAACAGACACCATGCTGGGTGAGTGAATATTAATATTATGTATCATATGGAAACTCTAAGACTCTTAACTTTCTTAGACTCATTGAGTGATATTTACTATAGGAGACATTGTATAAGAAAACATTGTGTAAAGGTAGTTGCATTTTTTCTTTGCATGATCATTGTGGACCCAAAAACAAATAAAAACAGCAACTCATGGGAAAACTTTCCAGGCAACTCTCCCATTTTAGCCACCAGCCATCTGCTTTTGAGTGACAGCCTAATTACTGTGGAGTACCAAGGCACCAAAAGCCCATTGCAACCAGCTAATCAAAAAGCAAGCATATTCTTTCTGGAATTTAAGGAGGAAGAAAGCAAATAAACAAGGAAAGTTTGTTGCATGAAAATAACAACAAAAGTAAGTCCCTTAGCAATACTTATTAACTTCAGACTTTGAAACAAATACAATTTAAGAATGTCTATTTAACTGTTTTAGAGTTTTGTTTTTTCATCAGTTTATTAATAATGTTTTTCTGTTTCTACTGCAAATGCTTTTGAGTAATTCAAAGAGAGCAAAACAAAACAAGGCCCAGGTATGACTTTGTTTAAGGATGTAAAACTAATGAACTCCCCACATTCTGCCGGTAGGCCACACACGCACAGGTTAGTGCATAAAAAACATAGTAGAGTGGTGTCCACGCATGACCCACTGCATCTTAACCTCCATCTGTTAACACCACTGTGCCATAGTCAAGTAACACTCAACATTTAACCCCTGAAGCATGTCGAGAAGATTGATTTCTGTTCCTTTCCTGCATTTTTTGTACAGTTTATGAAAAATATTTTAATAGTTGATGGGTGTAGTATAACAATATAAATCCAATATATGGCATTTATTTAACTCCCTGCTTCCTTCATTTTTTTACCTTTACCTTTATTACTATTTATTTTGGAGATCATATTCTAAAACCGTAAACCACACGCCTTCTAAATATACAGGTTTATTTGCTGACAATATGAAAGTCAGATCCCTTTCAGCTATCACTATTAATCCCTATATGCAGTTCATGAAATGTAAAAAAAATACAATGTGAGACTACATTAGATTGGAAGTGGCAAGTGACAGTTCATGCAGCCGTATTATCTATTGTAGCTGTATTCTTGTGCTCCACAGTAGTTTCATAAGACATAAGATGTTGAGTGCGTAGTGTAAAAGGTTTTTGTCAGTCAATAAGAAACCGTGGTTCATCAAAACCAAGGTGTGAAGTAAGTATTATTTGTGTATTTCATCATATTTTAAAATTGTCACAGTTGGTTTTTAGCTGTGCTGTATAGTCAAACTAGTCTCTAGTAGTTTTGTTTTATTATGTTTTATAACAGGGCAGTATACCATCCACATGAACCTTGAAAATGTAAAAAAAATTATAATAATAATCCCAGCCCCATAGCCTGGATTGTTGGATCTATTCAGCTTAGTTGTGGGAAGGGGTTATTTAATTTAATAGGCACTTGGTAGCTGTGGGCAAAGCTCACAGATTGCAGCGTGAGGAGGCTAATTGGTCAAAAGGCCATGGTAGTCTAATTTATACAGTGTTGCTTGCACACACTGCACAGCTCTGGTTAACATTTTGTTTTATTTATGTATCCTCCCCTCACATATTTTGTAAATTTGTGAAGCATGATTCCAGGTGCCACACATACTCACCCACTGAAACACAAAGTGACACTTATTTGGAGATTTCCTTTATGCAGTATTAAGGCAATTTCTACTTCCGGTTTATATTAAATCCCATTTTCTGTTTATGTTAAATCCCATTTTAAGATACCTTCAGCAGCATTAAAGTGAATGACAATCTACTGTCTCACTTTAAAAGGTACATTACAGAAGTTTCAGCGGTTCAAATAAAAAAATTCTAACCTATACATGCATCTGAATTGGCCATGGTAGTCTCTTTAAGCCTGTACAATCAGTTAAATGAGAAGGTTTTGGAATCAAAACTCACGCGCTGTTTTAGCGGACTTGACGTAAGACGTGTGCGTGGTCGTTAGTATTTCTCACTTTTTGATTTGCCGCCATAAATAAACTAAGGAACGCTACAAAAATAAAATAATAAATGAAAATAAATCCTGCAAGCACAGGTAAGAGACTGGCCTCAGTGCACTCGAACCGGGGCAGATTCTTCTTCGGTTGTTGTCTGTTTGTGCTCGTACAAGCGTGCACACAGTGAAAACGCACAACACTAGATGCAGTACCGCTAACGCCAGAGGTGGCACACTAGTACAAAAACTCTGGATCTTTTGTAATGCACCTTTAAGTAAATGTAAAAAGCCATAAAAATATCTTAAAATGGACATACCCTTAAGAGCACCTTTCTAAGGTAGAATGTGCACCTTTTAACAAATGTCCACTACAACAAATAATGTTGTTACAGAATGCATTCAATTTTAACTGCAATACTTTGAGTAACAAGTAATCATGGCCCATAGGCAGTAAATAAAATAAATGCAATATCCAAGATGTTTGTCTCTGCTGCTGCTGACAATAAATGCAGCTGCATATGAAGGCAAGGCATTGGCTTTGCTTCAGTTCCTCTTTTAGGGGTGCAAAAGGGAGAAGCAGTTCACAAAGACATCATTACTTTTGTTGGATGGAGCACAAAGAGAGCAGAAATGCAGAGACGAGTGGCAGCACCTCAAAGGCCTTTAGTGCAGCAAGTCAGTGAGCTGTGCACAAGGCTAGAAAGTTTACATTCTCAGCGGACATGCCCTCAACATGAGGTAGAAATGAATTGGCATCAATGTGCAGTCACTCAATATGTACTTCAAAAATCTCAGTCCACTGGGAAAGGTGAGACTTTAGACAAATCACTGTAGGCTAATTGTACAAACTTTAGTCTTCAAACACAGCACTGTAGATCATGATTGTGATAAATTCTATGACAAGCTTTCACTTCCTTATATAAACTATAGTATCCATTGTAGGTTTCTGTCCAGCTGAGGGCACTCTGTCAGTGACATAGGCAAGATTCTACCAATTTAATGTCTAGGAACCAACAAAATGAAAGTGAGAATATATACTTTTGGCTAAAGTTATGCAGTGCTTTTTAAATATCTGGTCACCATAACAAAACTGAAATAACTTGTAAACAAACACGATATAGTTTGTAGAAGTAAGATTCAAAATATTTTAAGTATTTCATTCAGTTCCCTTGCATTATCGCTGATGAGTTAGTTTTTGGAGTCAATAAAAGTGTAAACAGTAGGGGTGTGAATCTTTCAGTGTCTGGTGATTCTATTATAAAAAACATTTCTTTAAACATTTCTTTTAGTTTCTGCCTGTACCAAATCTTTATATCAACTTTAATATCCATACAAAAATGTAATTGTGCATGTATGAACAAGTTTAAATCATCAAATACATGTTACAAAAATTGTATTCTGCAGTAAAAAAAAAAATTATAATAATATTTTTTTTCCATTCTGAATTGATTCAGAATCTTCAAGGCTCAGAATCCCAAACCTTTAATGAATCAGTTTTTCTAACAGACCTAGTTAACAGTGAAACACAGTGTTTTCATGTAGCAACACTCTGACACTTCTTGCATCATACACTTTAAATTACCTTTGCAGAGCCCCGCCTCCAGCCCAATGCCTGGCCATGTGTATCAGTCATCTTCACGAGGAGAAGTTTTCTATGCAGCACGCCAAAGCAATTGGCAAAACAGACCCAATAGAGCCATTCACTGCTATTTCAGCTGGTGGAAAAGAAGCTAAATACCCGAAAACAACAACAGCAGCTGTGGTGTCAGGTAATTCCCATTGTCAACAGCAAACAGCTCAATCATTATTATTGATTGTAAGGAAAACCAGCAATCCCCAAAGAAAAGATCCACAGAACGAGGAAGCAAGAACGGGTAAGGTAGCTTCAGGGGTGGTATAAAAGATAAATAAAACTCTGTTCTCAAGATAAAAGAAAATACCTCATATAGCAATTAGCTGCGTGTGATATACATTATAAAACATCTCTATTTGAAGCAACACATTGCTTTGTTTGAATGTAATTGTATGTATATGTGGAAAAAACCTGTCACTCTAGGACTGGCTCCTTAATGGGAAACAAGGAAATCTATATTATATCTGCAAATTTGGTTTCTGAGAATATTTGCAGCTATTTTATGTATATTAAAAAATATGTGTTGCAGGTTTTCTCCAACACTGCTCAATAACTATATCACAGAAATGCATCACAATCAAATGCATGAGAAAACTGACACTCAACCTTTGACACAAGCCAATAATTGCTCCACACAGCCATCTGAAATGCAGCAATATGCTCTTATCACTTAATCTTATCACCAAAGGTCTCAATCAGCACGTGCTCTTCTTGAACTCTATTTACCAGGAATGGAAATGTAATTTGGATTATCCCCCAAAGGCCACAACCAGGTGCTTCGTAAATGTATAGTTAGTGTTTACTTTGACAAAATTACATTGAGGTTGATTCTACAGCACAAAGTTGTATAACCACACTAAGACTGAATTATGACCCAAACCAAGACTTAAAAAGATTGGAACCAAGACTGGTACATGACACAAAGGAAGAGATCACAGAAAAGATTTTTTCTCTGAATGGATGAAAATACAGTAACTCCACCCAGTTACTTATTACCTGCAAATTACCTGCATTACCTGCATGAATTTTTCTATGCAATACAAATATTGATGCTGATAAATAAATTATTTATGTGAAAGTAAAAGTATGTTCAACAATGAGAAGAAACAAAAAAAATAGACTCCAATGTGCAGTTTTCTCCACATCTCCATCAGTAGAGTTGGAATTATTTCACTGAATCAAAATGCACATTTTACCAAGCCAATGGTACATCTTGCTGTCAATTTACACTGAGTTCACTCATCGATTAAATGTCTCACTTTTTCTACAATTTGCACATACAAATTCTTATAGCCAAAGAAAGGACAATACATCTAATGCAATCTATTATATTTTTATGTACACACAAAAAAATAACGCTCATTTATTACAGTCATGGTGATGATATAGAGCATAGATCACACATTTCTAAAAGAAATGACGAGAGTATGAGTTGGGCAAACACTGAAGCAAAGTAATCAGACTGTAAGAGGTTGCCAAGGAGACAAGTCCTCTTTGCATGCCATCTCTTGCAAAGAGATGACACTCTTGTCTTACTTATCAGAATGCAAATGGAGGATTAATACTTCAGATACAATAAGTGCTTTACTGATGACATAAATATGCACATGTCACATGTTTTGGTCGTTTCCTCACTGGCCTTGTATCTCTACAGCTTCTCCTTTTTCCTCACAACACTTCACCAACATGTACCCAGAACATGCTTTACCTTGCTGTCATCTGTGTGACTCTATAGTTCCCATTCATTACCAGCTGGTTATGGTGTCGGAACCTATTAGAATTTAACATCAGGCAAAACAAAAATCTTCCAGATGTGTGTCTGCCTGCTTTGGTGTTGTCTCTACATCAATTCGTCTGTGCGTGCATCTTCATCTTTGTGAGCTTCCAGTATAACATGCTTTGGTGTATTCGGGCTGAATTCATGCCTAGCCTGCTAACAGCTCTTGACTTCAAATGTAATGTGGACATCTTCCATTATATAATATTTTTTGTACATTTAATTGACCAGCTAAACCACAATGTTGTGATGTGTATCATCTGTCTTATTACTCACAAACAGCTTACTCAATTAGAAAAAAAAAAAAAAAACATTGTTGTGGTAAAAGAAAAAGCTGCCAACCTTAATTATTCAAAAATAATCACATGTACATGTTAATGTAACCTAAAAACTAAACGCAAGCGCATAACCACTTTGTCAGTTATCTCTGGTTTCAAGACTCAAAGTACTAATCAAGCTGCATCTAAAAACAAAGCACCAAAGTAAAGAATAAAAATACAGTTTATCTAACAACAAAGTTTTGAACACATGCATAGAAAAACTGTGTGCATGCTGGCCCAAAAGACTCCCAAACCTTACTGTCTCCCACTTTAAAGGCAGAAGACACATGGTTTTGCAGAGACATAGTTAATAAAGACCAAATGCATCTCCAAGCCCTTAGCCCACATTCATCATGGATTCAATTTCCCCCATGCACGTACAGAGAGTATCTGGAATCATTACAACACAACTAGCAGGCATCCCCTGCTCATAAATAAGCCTGTTAATTGACCTGTCATAGCTAATTGCTGCGGGGGATAGGAGACTAGTGTGTGTTTAAAAAGTACTTTATGTGTATATGTATGTGTGTTTATGTTTTAACTTTAGATGATTTGTGAAGAGGGAATCTGTTTGTGGTGAGTGGGAAAGTTGAAGGCCACAGCTGGAGCTTGTGGATTTAGAAGCTATTATTCATCAGCTTTAAAATGGAAAGCTGTAAAATGGACCAGGGCAGGAATCGACACAGCTGGTATAGATGTCCCAGCACTGGGCCAAAAGACAGACAGACAAATCAAACCAATAACTTTTAGTTACTTTATGAAACATATGCTTATTGTAGGAGCTGCTCAGTGTTAATCTGACTCTGCAGAGAGTAAAATAAAGACTAGAGTAAAACATAATCCTGTTAGAAAGAAAGAGTGAGTCATCTAGTTTACTCAGCCGTAACCCAATAGAAAAAGCCAACTTCAAACAAAGCCCCAGAGAACTGCCAGTGTGTCAACAGACAGGAAGTTCCTCTTGTGAATCCTAGCCTTCACTTTGTAAACGGCAAAACATATCTTCCACTTCATATATAATTTGTTTTCACAAATCATGAGCCGCTGTAAATGTGCATGTTGTTTAGTCACAACTAATATGCATCTTTGTTGTTTTTATCGAATAAGACCATTCCTCATGGCACACATTTTCTACAAATACTATGCAGATACAATTGTAAAGAATATTTGGATTTTGAAAATGGATTTGGGAAATATTGCTTACTGTAAAAGGACAGGGCAGACAGCATGCTTGGACAAATGTGTTGTGAGAAGTGTATTTACTTATATAGCTTTTTACCTGAAAGGGTCCACTCGGGCTGATGTCAAAGAAAGCCTTTTTCCAGTCAGGTCCCTGATGACCAGACTTGGTCCACAGAACTGTGTCCACTGAGATGACACTCCTGACTCTCAGAAGCACATTCAGAGTTCCTATGAGGAAAACAATCACAGCACACAGCTTTATAAACTGAATGTTTATAAGGAAAGATTGATTTGTATTGTATTAAAATATCTAAACATAATGACCCACACTGTTATATTTTAGTGTTTATATGTAGCAAGTTAAACACACACACAATAGTACTGTTAACTGTATGATTGTGAATTATTGAGTTACAATGTGAGATGTTACTATATACTGACTATTGATAATTCCAAGAATGAAGTGATCTAATTGGAGCATTAACTAACTGCCAGTCTCTTAAACAAATACACAGACAGACATAATGTATTTATGTATGTGTCCACTGTGTTTATATATGGATTTTTTAATGTTTGTGTTAGTAAGTGCGATGGCAGAGATTTGCAAGTGCATAGAAAATTTTGTTTATACAGGCACACAGTTAAGTGTTGTTGATCATCTTAGTTTCATCATTTTAAATAAAGTGTCAACATAGATTTGGGCATATTAGCCAATTTAAAGTGGGCTTATCATAGATAAGTGGCATCTGAATGGCAGCTGAAATGGTCACATTTAAGAGTCACTTAAAAGAGTTCATTAGAAACAAGTGGGCACCTGTAGATATATACATCATGGAGAGGAACTAATTCTGGTGCATTCCTCTTCCTCTAAGCCCACTTTTTGATTGAACCTATGTGTGAGCTTCATCTTCTCCTTCCTCGCTAAGTCTGCACTCTCCTCTCCACACTGCCCCCTCACCATTTCCACCTACACACAGAGCTGGCAGGGGTAAGAGGGAAGAGCACTCTGATAAGCAGTCTATTGATTGGACTGAGCTAAAACACAATGTGTTGGTAAGAGTGTCAGCAGGGCAGGAGTGAAGGCACAGCTCTATCAGAGCTACTTGTTGGCAGAATGGCGTGCAGAGAAGTGAGCCCATACTCAGAACAAGATTAACAGTGAGATACACCCTGCCAAATGAGAAACACTGCTTTATTACATTTGAGACAATTCATATTCTCTCTTCTTTCTCAGCTATGTCTAAATGGTTTATGTCCTTGGCTTACTTTTTTCTTAAGCATAATAACATTTATAGGCAAAAGTATTTTATTAGAACCATAGGTGTCTATCATTATCACACTAATATTATTTATTATTTTTGGACACGTCAAGTGGCAGTCCTGCCTCACAACCTGTGTAGGTTTCCCCTACCACTAAAGCCAAACGTCTCCTCCCGTCTCTTCCATCTTTCTGAAATAAAAACAGTCCAGAGGACCTCATAAGCTTGTGCCAATGGCACTATGCAACCATAATCAGCTCTAAAACACTACCCAATGCCAAATATAAACTAATTAACACCTGCTTATTGTTGCTGCCAGAATAAAACCCAAAGCACTGCTAACTCTAGCCCTAAAATACGTATGTACATTATCACTTGTTGTAAATAAATGCCATATGCTACTAAACATTATAAATGTCTTAATAGCCAATAAAAGACCTTTAGCTTGTACTACAACTTTGACATATTGTAGTACAAACATATGCTTACAGTCTTCATGCATGGAGATTTTGTAAAACTCAATGGCCATTTGTGCCACTCTCAACTGATGTCCTTCACTCTCGTATTTGCTTTCATGTTTGCTCACATTCCCTGCATATTATTTTGCTTTGTCTGTCTGATCCCATCCCCTTGCTCCCTCTCGGCCTCTTCATTAACCCTGCATGTTTACTTTTAAAGGCAGGCTGCAGAACTTCCTCCTTCATCGCTGTCGTCTTATCCCCTTTCTTTCCGTCATTAAGAGTCCCACTGTGTTTCACTGACAGAAGTGTGCGCTCTGCCAAGGTAAGGCAATTAAGGCAAGAACAGATTGGAACAGACTGAGAAAACAGCAGAGTGAATTGAGGGAGCAAAGCTGGGCGTAACTAGTAACAGATTGAACTAATCGTAAGCAAGTGCTGTGAGACTGGTATTGCATTGTTTTGTGTTAAATATTAAAGGGACCTCAGACCAGACAGAACATTCAAGTTGTTGCTGCACTAGGCTTGTTGTTGCACCAAACACCATACTAATAGAACATACAGGCGAGCATTTGTTTTCAATAAGACAAGCATTTTTTTACCCTGAAGGTTAAAAACGTAGCTGACCACACCTCCCATAAGCGCACATACTGTATGCTATGCCACTGTACATACACTACAACCCGCTTTTGTGTGTGCAGGTGTGTAGACTATAAGATGTATGCATTCTTGCTGTGTGACAGAGCATATTATGATGAACAGCTTCCCCAAATGACTGATTGTGTCTTGCCACTGCCATAAATCACACACCCACTGCCCCCTTCAAGCACCTCGAAACATAGAGGCGCAAGCAGAAATATACAAACAGAACTTTGGTAATGCCTCACTCTGCTCTCCTTCTCCCTGGATCTAGCTTTTCCACTCCCCACACACACACTCGTACCCACAGTGATGCGTAGGACATGCTCTGCAAAGAGGGTCAAGCGCAAAGTTCACTTTTTGACAGAAGCATGGCAATATGAAAATCCCAACAGTACCAAGTGTCAGCAGATAGCATTGTCTAATTTAGTATCTACAGATGTCCTCCGGTTGTGGAGCAAAGTTTTTAGGTTTTATCATTTCCGTTACTTCCACTACTCACCGATGTGTTTGCCCTTCATGTGGTAGTAGAAGGACACACAGTATGGGACTCTGCCAGAACCCTTGGGGCCTCTGACGGAGGTTACATTAAAAAGTGGTGACAGAAGACGAGCTTTGTCCCCTAGCATGCGGGGCCGCGATGCTTCAATGTACATGTAGAAGCCTGAAACAAAGAAGACAGCAAACGGTTATCCGTGTCAGAGACAGGTAGATATAAATAAATGACGGTTTGTGAGTCTGACTAAAATTATTTTTGTTTTATTACTTTTGAATTGTTTCACATGTTACTGTAGCCACCACACACCACAATAAAGTTATATATTTGTAAAGTATGTCCTTACCCTCCTTTGTTCCACTGCGGTCAGTCTCAGGGCCAGTGTTGCCTGAACTGGAATTTTGGGTCAGCAGACTTTGTCTTGTCCAGTCAAACACGTCGTTCCGGTCTTGAGAGAAGCCACATATTCGCTCATCTTGAAAACCACAAACCTGATCTACAATAAAAGACCCAGACAATTTTGTCAGCGACTGGTTAAAATGGTTGTATTACAAGCCTAGATGGTTGTTTAAAGCAGACAACTGAGAATATGTAAAGAGAGACCCCTGAACTGAGGAGCAAGGGTTCTTCCCCAGTGTTTATCATCAAAGTAACACTCCTACATGCCATTATTTGGAAACCTTTTCAGAAACATGTTTTATAATGTTCTCAGAAATAAGCAAATCACAAGCAAAGTTCAGACAGCCAGAGTGTTCACATATTTGGATTCTCTTTGTGATGTATTTTTGTATACAGGCCAGACAGAAGAAGAGTAAAAAGCATACATACCTATTTTTGGATAAACACATGTACAGGTGTGCTGTTATTCATTATTTAGGAATTCTAATATACTAACATTTTTAACTAAAGCATTCATCATGTTTTACATGCAAAGGGCATTTTAGACCAAAATACATATTGACAAAATGTGCCATGTGATTCTCAAACACTTTTACAACAGACTTATAACTACATTTTAATGTGCTGTTTGTACTGTTATTCTAGTTGTACACTTAGATCCACATTGAAAAGACCCTCTGTTAGGTGCTGTCACTTTTAAAAAGCCCATCTGGAAAGCATTGGCATTATTAGAGACTCACTAAAGGAAGTACTGTGACTAACTGAAGAAATGAATAAGAAGAAAAATGGGCCATCTTGAAGCACCCAAGCAGACAGATTCTTAGAAAGCTTCCTGGACACACAAATATACGTAGTGTGCGGCAGATGCATTTGGCTATTGCTTCCCGAGAGGACAGCATGTGTGTATTTCTTTGTTTAGCAGAGCTAATCTATTACGATTCACATGCTGCTCCAATACATGCGTTCCTTTCAATTTGCACTGTTGTTTTCGCAGTCTGTTCCAATCTGCTGTTGTTTTAATTGCCTCACCCTATCCAAGCCAACTGCAATTCCTGCCAGAAAATGCTGTGTGTCTCTTAATGAAGAAGATAGACAAGACACAATTGAGTGAGAAAGAAGGATAGATGGCAAAAGAGACAATGAGGGGTGGTGTAAGAGACTGACAGACAATACTGACATACAACAGGAGGAGGCAGAGCTGTAAGGTAAGATATGTTTTTTATAGCCCATAATGAAGAGACTGAAAAGGCTGAGGGTGATGTGAAGTCTGTCTACATAAAATATTTCTAAGCCTTTTTACATCCACAAGTCCTTAACCAGTCTCCTACTGTCCAATTATGACCACTCTTTCATGACATTTAAAATGTCATGGACAAGCTTCTAGTCATCTCACATCCTGCCCCTGCTCCTGCCTATTCTGTCTGCTCCATAGCAACCAGATTTAATCAAAACTAAAGCTGGGTCACAGCAAAGTTTGCCTTCACTAAGTTGTGTTTCGCTCTATTTGGAGGATATATGCTCAATTATCATTCATGTTAAACAAGCTGCTTGAATCTCTTCTCTCATCAGTTTTAGTTCACAACAATCTGCAGGTGAAATATAACAAAATGGATTCTTACCTGAAGATCTTGGGTATGTGTAGGCTGTAAAAAAGAAAATCAAAACAATTACATCTCTGATGCACATACCCTTAGATAAGATCGACATGACAACAAGTGTCAGACGTAACTCACGCTCTGAATATTGAATGATGCGACTGATGTAGTCCCCAGTGCTGAATGTTGTAATGGGAGCTAGTCGGACCTCATAGGACAGAGGGATCGTCAGGTTTGTGATGGTGTAGGACATGAGAACACCCTTCTCTGGTTCTTTGCCCTTCAGGTCTATCTGCTTTGACAGCAGGTTCTTGTTGTCCTACATTTATAAACAATAAAATAGAGAGCATATTTGTCAAAAAAAAACAAACGCAGGTAAGCTTGAATATCTAATAATATGATTACATTTTAGTACAAACACATTGGTTTGAAATATGTACATTCATGCCCAGCATATGTATTTGTGTTTACTGAATAAAATAACCAACCAATAATATTACTCTTACTTTATTAAATCTGCTAAATCAGTGGTGGTTAACAAATAAAAGTGGCAAAACTGTCGCTCATGTATAGACTAGCTCTTGTCTTTCGATTTGTTTTAAGAGAAGTGAGGTGGATGTGTTTTTTTTTTTGTTCGCCACACTTTTAATGGAGCTATTGCCGTGTTATTCCACCCACAGAGAGAAGGATCCATTAGCCGTGTATCTGCCTGTGATCCCAGCTACTTAAAGACCTGACAGGCAACTCAATCTAATGCATTAGGTCAGCCTCTCCACCATAACACCTTAGTACACCCACAGCACCATTATCAGGTAATGCAGGCAGAACTGTGTGCACAATGGATCTGTGTTTGTGCTTAGGTATTGCTGCACATTGGAAATGAACATCCAGGGTCGAAATACTTTAAAATTAATCAGTTAATTCTACTTTTTCAAATTGTTTATTACTTTTAAGCAACATGAATTAGATTTTCATATAAAAAAGCATAGATTTGTTACACAGTCACAACTTAAAGACTACTATGGCTGCTCTATACATTGAAATTGTCTTCTGAAATCTGTAACGCTTCCCTGCCCACTAAAATTCAAACTGAGCGAGGCTATTCCCATTTGTTGTCCTCTCAAGACTAAAGTGATCATGTGTATTGACAAAACCACAGTGACTCCTTCTCAGGCTGCCAACTGTTCGGGTATGTTTGGTAAAACTCCAAATACTATTGGGGCCCCATGCCATCCGTCAGAGCTTGGCAACGCACTTGGAATCACATCCTTCCTTCTTCAACAGGCACTACGCCACTAATCGCTGCTAATTTTTTTTAGTGCCATTCTGGTTGGACTTAATTCATTAGCAGTGAGTTTGTACCTTCTTGCACTAGGTGTCACATCTTTGTCACCCCTTTTAGCGATTCACCAGATACTGACCCTTCACAGACTATATAATTATTAAAAACTGTGGTTTATTTATTGGTGGTCTTACATTGTGTTGTTTTTAATAATCATGTTAATAAATACTGAAAGGTTCACTATAAACTGAACCCGACCTTGCCTCCAGTCTCAGTGCTGCTGGGAAAAAAAATCCAAAGAGTGGATGGGTGTTTAGGTTTTGAATGTACTGTATCTCGATCATATGTAGTTGAAAAAGCCCTATTTTGAGGTTTTAAAAATATTATTTTTATTACATCAACATTTTAAAATAAACCACGTACTTTGGGTTCTTACATTATTTTACTATAAAAAGCAGGGTGCACTTTTAACACTCACTTGTGCTGTTCATCCGTATCAACATTTACTCGTGGTGTGTGTATGAGCAGTGCATAATTATGTGAAATATAGCTGGATGGAAAGGCAGAGCTTATGTAATATGTATAGTGTTTGTGTAAGCAGGAGCTACAAAAACCGGCTTGAGAAGCAGAAAAAGCGTGCAGCCAAAATTAATGTTGATAACATCACTAGGGGCTGGTATGCAATGCAAGATCCCAGCCTGTTACATTCAAAAAAAAGGGAGGGATGTTTGCAATTTTAAGCAGATATTGTGTTTAGCTAATAAAATAAAATAAAAAAAAACAAAAGGAAATAGTTATTTGTGGTCTTAAAGTTGGTTATAAATGTCCCAAAAGGCTCCAAGTTGTGTGTGCACTTAACACTGAGCACAAGCAACTGCAAAAACTATTAATATCAAAAAGTTCCACCATAATAATCCATTAATATATTTTCAGGAGGAGGAGCAGATCTTGGTGGAGGTGCCACAGTTAAGTAAAATGCTTCTTTGATAAACAAGTAAGATTTCGAAAAGACAAAAACAGACAGTAAAAGGAATAGCTCGCACACAAAAACAGATGAGAAGGTAAACTTTGCAGACCCAGAAACACACACTGGATCAATGAATTGTTGAAGTGTGAGTCAGAGGAATTCAGCTGCTTCCACTGCAGGTACCGGTCTGCCTCTTTTTCATGCCTGCTTCCCTCACTAGGTCAGCGGATGTAATGCGTGTCTAAGTGACTCAGGAAGGAGCAGAGGGAGAAGATGTATTGCATGTTGAGAGAAGACCAACAGAAGGAGCCGGCAACAGGAGTGAGTGACACATTTAAAGAGGCAGAAGGTGATGGCTTGATAGATTGATATGGGAGTCCATCTATGTGGCTTGACAAGTGTGTGTAGGGCTATGTCTCTCTCTCTCTCTGTGTGCCACACATACGCTTTCATGAATCTGTGCCAGACACTGTTTTCAGTGGTGTCTCCAGTCGACTGTCAACAAAGAGACAACAAGACAAAGAAAGTGTGAAAGGGGGCGAGAGTGAGGAAGCCTTGAGATGGAGATGCTGCCAAAGTGCAGCTGCTCTGAGAGAAATCTGAATTGACAGCACAAGAGGAGGCAGCCTTTTAACTATGAGTGCGGGGTTAATTTTTTCATTATGCTTGATTAATGGTCCTATTTCATGACTGATCCAGCCGTTTAGTGATGGGTATGTGAACAAGATGTCATTTTTTCATGTATATGTGCGTGCAATAAAGACCTCCCTGATGTGAATATACTCTTTAGATTAGATTTAATGTACATCTAATTTGTCACCAATAATTTTAATTTCTTATATATATGATAATAGGTGAAGCATGTTTGTGTCTCATTGTGCTAAAAAGAGAAGCTGGATGATAGACGTGAACCGCAGCTAAACTCCAAGCTGCAAAACGTAAATGATACAAACAACTCAGAGCCCTGTAGCTGCAGGTGGAGGTCAATGCAGAAATAGGTGGACAGATTGAGACAGTTAAAAGGAGGAGGTTAAAAATATAATGTGATTCAATAGCTCTGCAAGAAAGAAAGAAAGAAATGACTATATTGTAATTTTTGATCCACATGGCTAATCAAATATTACAATGTACTGATATGATTTCAAAATTGCTAATGTAGACAGACATGCTTAATTCTGACTGATCATCGTATTCTGAGCATTTTGGAGATGGCCAAGTCAAAGGCAGGGAGCAAATCATATGATGGTGGGTGGAGCACTTAATGATGGCCCGTGGTAGTGGGATTCCAAATACATTTCTAATGTTGTACATTCAATACTCTATCTCATAATTACTTTTTTTTTTAAACAGCAATGGTCAGATAACAGATGGACTTTAAAGAGCCCTCTTTTACATGGCCTGATGTGTTGATCCCCTGTATTACACTGCGTATGTGCACATCTCCGTTGAGACCCTGCATCATTTTGTATGTGCTAAAAAGAAAGAGTGTCAAGGCGTTAAGAGGATGAGCTGTGGAAAGTGAAGCTGAAATAGATGGCTTGTGAAATTGAGATGGTATTACATTCAAATGTTCACGTACTCAATTTAATACTCGAGAGAACCAGTGAGATCTGCTGTTTTTCTTTCATTTGCATCTTATTTATCTTTTTCACACTCTTTTATTCACTGCCTCGCCATCTGCTTTTTGCATTTGTTTGACTGTCTCCGATGCATACACAAAAACGCCAGGTAAAAAACACAGACTGAATTCAACTTTAAGTATAATTGAGAAATTCTTTGGAGCCCTTTAAATCAACTGATTATTTCAACGCTCTCTGTGAAGCAACTTGCAGAAAGTATTTATTAGCACTATTTCAGCTGCCATGGTTCATTTAACTAAAAATGTTGTTCCAGCTGCTTGTAGATTGCCATGGCTAAGAGGTGGAAATATAAAGAATAAAAAACAATGCAGAAGTGGGAGAAAATGGAACACACAGGAAAACTTAGGAAGAAATCTTTTTAAACACAGACATCAGAAAGAAAGCGAAAGGGAGAGGAGGTGTTTTAAGTGTTTTATAAAGCCGAGGAATGCAATCTAATCTTAGGAAGGCCAATGCTCATTTTTGTGCCTCTTGTGAGTCTTACTTAATAAGGTAAGCAGCCAACTCTTAAAGTAGTGTGGGAATTAGCTATTCATCCGCACAAAAGCAAGCTGGCAGACCCTTCATTTCCTTCTGTTCCTCTGTCTCACAAAACACGCTCACATCGTCTCTCTGCTAGTTGTGTATTATTCACTATTATCCTTCTTGTATTCTGATTTAGGGCCAGTAATCTATAAATAGATTTGGGAACAGTACACATACTGTAGGTGGCTTAAGGTCGGTCTGTTACCAGGAGTTTTCAATTTAAATCTAAACACTACATTGTTTCCTATGATGACATTGGTCTGTAATGGCATGTTTCTGTTATCACTTATAAACTGTACAGAAGACTTACATAACCTGAAGAATCTCTGTAAGTAACATACTGTAAAGATAGTGTCAACCAAATAATATACAGTGTCAAAAATCATGTAACATTGAAAGTCATCCACTTCCTATCTGACTCCGACTAAAACAAGCACAAGTCAAGGGCAGAGTTAAGTTGTAGTTACACTGTAAAGAGTAAAAATATTATGGCTAAAGCAAAGATCCTGTTGTGATGGGATTTTATGAGGAAGGTCTGAAGGGCCTGAGCACATATCTTCCTGGGCATGTGTGAGATATAACTAGATGGAACAAATTGAAAGTGTGGGCATTACCAAACTCTTCACTAATTTATAGGTAACATTGTTTCAGGTTTTATAGTGTACATTAAACACAATGATGTGGAGATGTAGAAAGAAAAGCAGACGTGAAGAGGAGACAAAATGCAGGCATCATTGTAATTCAGTCGTGCACATCTCCATTGATTGACTGCACACACACTTGACTCTCTCCCAGCTCATAAAGCCATGTGTTTACTTAGCAATGCAGACTTGAGTGCATACAGACTGAGAGTGTGCGCTTTCATGCCAACACGAATTCTGAGCCTGATCACTCAAGGTGATTCCAGATTTGTAAACACAGACAAGTGACCAGGCTTTGCTGTTTAAAGTCAAGATAATCTGTGTCATTCTTACAAATGTGTCATGACTGACAGGATTTGTTTATATTTGTCAAGTGACTCAGTGTTATTGTTTTTTTCATTTTACCTTGCGGACACCTATCCAGTAGCCTATGATGCGGTCAGTGGCCTCTGGGTCTTTTTGTGTCCACTGCACATTGTAGGAATAGTTGTTTCCTTTAAGTATCCGTACTGGGTTTGGTGTGTCAAAGTAGAACTCAGCGTTGTATGGCTGTGCTGTGGAGAAGATGCAGCGAAATGTATTACACTCATGCAACATTATAAATTATAAATAACTGGCACAAACAGAATTTAAATTGAAGCAAGGGAAAAAAACCTGTTGTTGAAAAAAACTGTTACATTTCACTCACCAGAAACCTTAAATGTGCATGTAGCTGTCCCAGCACTGTTGCTTACTCTGCATTCATAAGAGCCATTGTTGGTGGGATCAAGATTGAATTTTAGCTCCGGGGTTTCCTTGAGGTCTGGCATAGGCATGCGCATGATATTACCATTGCGAAACCAGCGGATATCAGTCAGACTTGAGGGGTTTGCCCGAAGGACTGTGCACCTCAGAGTGACCATTTGGTTGTTCCGAGAACGCACATCCTGGATCAGGGGGTCCAATATTGGAATATCTAAAAAAAAAAACATTATTTATTATTAGATTATTCATTGTAGTGAAAGCTGTACAACTCAGTCCATATTAGTTAGCAAGATGACAAGACAAGTTTTTCCATTCTGATATATTAAACATATTCACAAAGTATGTTAATGCACCAGAAATATAAACCGCCAAGTAGTCTATAATACTGCCTGTTGTTTTTGCAGCCTATTGTCACTCTGGACCATTATTCATTGCTTTTTACATGAGCCGACACAGAACAAATGTTAATTGCCTGAGGGCCAGCTATCCGTGCTGCTAACCTACCCTAACCAGCCATAATTAACCTGTCAGCTGCGATGTGTGGCTCTGCGGTTAATAACTGACTAGCTGTTTCTGCCTTTGCCCTGGGGTCAGGCAAGACACAACAGAGCCAAATTACTCTGCCACAAATCACAACCCACATAGTTCACCCCTGGCTAATCATGAAGATAATAGACAAGATGCTAATAGCGGGAGCAGAGCTCTAACGGTGATGAGATTGGGTGTTAAGGACCCCTGAGGAGAGGCTACACAACTACGGTCCCCTATGAATCAAGTTTATCAGACACAGATGTGTAATTATAGTCTAATCAATGTTATGTCTGTAAATTAGACAGATATAGATACAGAAAAATAGAAAGGAAGGAAATGAGACAGAGACTGAGAAGAACAAAGACACTATGTGAACTGGAGATTCTTCTAATAGACAATTTAAAAAAAAAAAAAAAAAAAAAAAAAAAGTGATTTTTTTTTTGTTCTATTGCACCTATATCAGTTGATTATATATTTTTTTTCTATGGAAATTAAGCATTCACAGTGTTGATACTAGACGAGTCTGCAGCAAATGGGCTCCTGCACGCTAACATTACACGCTAGTCTATGTTATCATTCTACATGTTACTTGTATTTGTGGACACTCAATACTTATTAACTAGCTTTATGCATGTGCAGCCAGTCCTCATCCTTCCCATTTGACAGGTCTGAGTGATGGAAAAGGGGTTAAAGGTCACACTATAATCCCAAAGACTGATTAGTGTATGGTCACATATCTGCTTCTCATGGACACACACATGCATAAGCATGTCAATCTGACTTTGGAAACAGGTTGAGGAGAGAAGGCCCTTGTTAAGAGTTTTTGTTAGGGGACATTTTGGGCAAAGTGTTATCATTTAAACTGCCCCTGAAGCTGTGAATAATTCCTACTGCACCCCTATTGTAATTTTCAGGGTATATTTTTGTTTATTTGTGTTATTCACTGTAGGTCTGCAAACTTCAAAAGCTTCATTCCTTAAACATAAGCCAAAGGCAAGTTCTTGAAACTGCGTGCAAGATGTTATAAATGTTTTTGTTTTGTATTTTTTACTTTGAGATGTAGAATATTAATATAATATGGACACTAAGGAGGAGGGGGGCATCTTCAGAATATGTAATAACATATTAGTCCCTCATGAGTCATTAGGCAGTTTGTAGTTTTTCTCCTGTAAGTCAATCCTTCATAACTTGTTTTGTTTTTTCTGATTGTAAGTTTAGTGTACTTTACTGCAATATGTCTTCGTCATAAGCCCATAAAGCATGTAACCACACTACACACAACACATCAGTCACATCTAGATGCAAAATGGATTCCATCCAAAAATGCAAGACTGACCAAGCCAAACATTTACAATTCACAGGAGGAAAATCAATTTACATGAGAGAATACGAAGTGGAGGGGGGTGTTGGGTTGAAGTGGCTGAGAAACACCTCTTTAAGAAGAAAGAGAATAAAGAAGACAAATGACAGGGAAAGTGTGGTGTGAGACTGAGAGAAGTGGAAGATGGAATGCTGGTGGTGGGGAAAGAACGGAAGGATGCAGGATGCAGAAAGGGACAAGACAGAGAGAGGTCCTCTCTCATGGCCAGCAGCTCGCTGATTGATGATGATGAGAATGGCAATGAGGAAGAACAGCCACTCTGCTCAAAGGGAAAGATGACACTGGGCATGTTAAGGAGGGATACATGTAGAAAAAAAGGAAGGAAGTGGGAGAGGCATATCCACCTAATTATAATCTGCAATGAAAAATGATGGTATCTTATTGTGGAATTGATCAACAGCACTAAGTGGAGCCATCTGATGGAATATAGCTGATCGAATAAACACAATGGGATACAGCCATAAAGAAAGGCAGTGCTGGTCACTACATTTACACATGTTGGCTCTCAAATACGGTTTCTAAGTTCTGCACTTATGTTTGGAACCCATTTCCTTATTTCTCCATGGACAATCACTTTTTCCACCAGCCACTACGTTTGATTTTTTTGTTCTAAAAACTGCTTCATAGTAATGCTTATGTATTTATTTCATCTCTGTCCAGACAGAGGTGACCACCTGTTCCATTAATCATCGCTGGCCAGGACGGCCCACGTAGCTCTGCCCTTGTGACCCACCTGCATTTGTACAGCGTGCAAATACAGCTTAAGGAGGAAAACAGAATTTTTTTTCTTTTTTTAGAGAAAAGCTCCTGCTGTGGCCCATTTCCACTATTTAAACAAGTCGGCTTCCCTCCAATGTTAAAATTCTTAATTGTTTAAAATGCGATTCATGAATTAGATTTTTTTTTTTTTTAGTTGAAGATATATTATTTTCAATATATATCTATCATTATATATCATCATAAATAAAGATGTAGTGTATTGCTCTAGTAGGAAGGGCCATTTCGTTGTGACCTCATGGGAAAGAAACACATCCTGAAATGGTTAATTATTACTGATACATTGTGTTTCTTTACAAAGTTCCAGGTTTGGGCGTTTTCTCATGACCAGTGACCTCCAGTGCCACAGCTTTGGTGTATAAATGTGTGTTTGACTGTAGATGTGGGTTTGGTGGTGGTCAGAGAAGGCTGTAAGATCCTTGTGTGTGAATGGAAGCATAATGTAAAGCGCTTTGGGTGCTCGAGAAGGGTACAAAAAAACTCTATTTAAAAGCACACCATTTACCATTTTGCGCGCTATTTCATTGTGTAAGCAGATAGGAACTTTTCCAGTAGGTGTTTTTTGCTACCATAAGTTCAATGTTGACAAGCCATGTAGACCAATAAGGGAGGTCTTGTTCATTCACAAGCCATTATTATCACAATATGCTCTTAGATTAAAAGAAAGTCTGGCACTGGACACTTAAATACATATTCTATGTCTATTTCTATGCTGATGTGTTCTCTTTTTTTGTCATGCTCAATGCTATTACTGTCACCACCACTGCATCGCAATTTGCCTTGGTTTATTAAAATTTTATGTCAACACACAAGAATAGATAACAGTATTTCAAAGCCACTTCAATAATGCCATATATGACAGATGAGTAACTGAATTCCTACACTTACACTGTACATTTAGTTGTATGTTCAGCTCCCGTTTTTTGATGTTGAGCCCATTGTAAGGAGCCGTCTGGCAGCGGTATACACCCATCATGTCTCTGCTGACGTTTTGTAACCTCAGCCGCCCGTCTGGGGTCTCGATAACAAGAGCCTTATTTGGCATCAGCAGGTCCTTCTCCAGCCGTGACCACAGAATAGGCGGAGGTGGTTTACCATCGACCAAACACACCAGGTCAGCATTACCACCCTCGCGTACGTTAACCACCTGACCTCCCGGGGGTAGAGACAGGACGGGAGGATAAACTGAGAAGTGAAAAAGAGACTGGAATAAATCTTTCAAATCACTGGAAAGTATTTCACAGACAAAATAAATTAGATAGATTTACAAAGTTAGTATAACAGTATGTAATGTATTAAGTGACAAAAGGTAAATGAGTAAAAAAATCTTATTCTAGTTTCCCCTAATTTTATTCTTCATACTTTGTACTTTTTGTTACTAATGGATCTTTACATTTCCCAGCTCATGTCTTCAAACCAATCATTACCCTAAAATGCTTGAATTTTAAGACTGAAAAAAGCTACAGTGTAAAATATTTTCATTCATTCTCAGTTGCACTATAGTGACTAAAGACCTCACCGCTATTCTGTGAGATGTTCATGTCTACTCGGAGTTCCGGCAGCCTACTTCCAGGGAAGTTGGCCACGCAGCTGTACATCGCCAGGTCTCTGAACTTCATGTCTACAATCTCCAGGCTGCTGGTACCAGGCGCCATGTCGGGGTCAGTGCGCAGTAAGATGATGCTGTCCGAGTTAAAGACTGGTGCTCCGTTCTTGTACCAGGTGTAGTTGACCTTGTCCTGTGGTGTGGCATCCACGTGGCAGGACAGCTTGAGGTCACGACCCATCTGAATGGTCTCACTGTCTTTGTTGGAGTCAGGGGTTATCTGGAAGGTCAAGTTGCTCATTGCTGATAAGAAAGAGAGTGAAGAAGATAAGAAAGTGGTATGTTGTATCTATTTAATGTGTGGAATATAATCTTTACTATATAGAAATGGCTCAATGTTATGTAGCTCCAATGAAAACAAATGTCTTTTCCATAAATTTGACTGACTGATAAATAATCTTAATGTTTGTAACCACATACATCATTTGGGGTGTATAATCACAGAACAAATGACAGATGATAAGAATATTAAAAGGTAGCATCACATGTTATATTTTCTAGGTAAGTTAGTGCACAGAGAAAAAAACACTTTGTTTACAGTATATCATACACCACTGAGGGCTAACTACAGAAAGAAGGGTCAAGAGGCTTTCGGTGATGCATTGAGCATGTAGACCTTAAACATGAAATTAAGTCACATGCAATTCTAATCCCAATTAGGCAACTTTTTTTATATGTGGAATAAAAGTATAACCCAATAGTAAATATTGTGTTTTGTTTGTTTTGAATGTATATACTGACTTTTGTGGGCAGAACCGGTGTGATATTGTTGTGGCGTTAAGTAAACACCACTAATATATCAAACACATAAAACAAAAGCTAATAAAGACACAGTGGACAGGGAAAGGGGAGAGACAATTAAGAGTGTGTGGGACTTAGAACAGCACCACAAAAGAAAAAACAAGGAAATTGAAGGGGAGTCACTGAAAAAAGAAAGTGGAAGGAGCAAATGGTGAAGGAAGGAGAGACAAAAGGCAGCCACACACACACAATAAAATAACAGAGGGATAAAAAGGAGGGGAAACAAAATCAAGGACAAAGACTAACTCTCACACTGTCTCATTTAATTTGGGGGTATCAAAGGCTGCGGTTCCCCCAACACATTTCCATGTTGAATACCAAACATCCCTCCTGAGAGACAAGCACCAGTGACGATTTAAGTTGCTTTCGGGTTTGTTAACAAGCTGCTGAGATGGAGCCGTAGATACACGGCACTGCCCATGCTTAATACAGTGTCCCAGCTTTCCTTCTTTGTATAAAGTCAGTGCTAGTCTCCAGAACACATTTGTGAGTGTGATTCATTCACCATCTTCCCACCTGTTCTGTGTGAAGATGCGTTCAGGCCCATTAAGCTAACAGGAGAAACCCAGTCGACATACGCTCTCGCTACAGTGTCTACTAACAGAAGAGACTGTCGCTAATTGCTTCCACTTCAGTCTAACTAATTGGAGTGAATAAAGATGATTAAAGAGGCTAAAAATAACCAGAGGAGAGGGAGAATGGAAAACTTTGGTTTTACTGGCAGGGGATCTTCAAAAAGAGTGTAATGTAACACGCCTATTCTGACAACATCGGTGGGGACTCGTTGTAATTATGGATCATCTGTTTCTTAGGCACACACCACACACTTTACACACACTATTCCTGATTGTTTTAAAATTACAGGATGTCACTTGCTCTAATAAAAAAAGATTTCCATGCACAGAAAGACTACACAAAGATAAAGTAAAGTATAGTATTACAAACATTTAATGCATTTTTATTAAGAAACACTCATTTCTTTATGTGCAAACTGCATGTATATCATCATTTAGGAGCACTACAGACTCCAGCGTTGACATTAAAAATCAAACATGTTACATTATGCCTCTGTATTTCATGTAGTTTCATTTTTTTTCCTCATAAACAACAAAAAAAAACTAATCAGTAACTGGAACTTCCCAAATTGTGAGGACAGAATCTGCTTTAATACAGGCTTTATATAAGTCGCCGTGGCTTCCTGTTTAAGATTTAGATCAAAGCTGTATTAGCTGAACCCATCAGTTAGGAGCACGCCATTTATCTGGATTTAAATTCACAGTGAATGCATTGACAATAATTTTGTGCAATTTATTTGCTACAATTTTCCCTTTTCCCTATTTCTTTTTTTCTGTACTTTCTTCTGCACTGTTATGTTGTGTAAGAAATTGTAACCAGCTCTAGAATAGCCACTTTGCCAATGGGATTTTTCGCCCCCATTCAATCAGTGTTCATGTTGACCAACCAGCCAATGGGACATTCTCAATTAAATATTCTTGGCAACTTAGCCTGAATGAGGTCTAAAGGTATAAACCACGTACATGCTACACAAGTTTAAGTTTATGAAACAAATGTGTGCTAGTAAAAGGATTCTCTAAAACCATTATTCCCCTGTGTTCTTTATTCTAAGATACTCAGACAATACTTACTCCTAACAACAACGTTGACATTTTTGCGTGCAGGGTTGCCCACGTTATTGACAGCCGAACAGTTATAGAAGCCACTGTCAGCCGGTGTGACAGCACGCAGAATCAGAGTGGGTCCTTTGACCTGAGCACTGAGGGGGAGGCTTCCCAGGGATTGTGACCATGTGACAGTTGGCGGAGGGAAACCTGCTATCACCTCACAGGTTATGATGACATCCTGCCCTGGGTCCACCACCACGGTGTCATTGACTGACATGCGGATCATTGGGGGAGCTGCAGAGACAGGAAAAAGAGAATAGATTATAATCTGTGGATTCACTTTAAAATAAAGTTTTTTCTGAGATGGTGCCCAATAAAAGGGCAACAAAATTAGAACAAGAAGAACCTACTAAAGCAGGAACCTACAAAAATTCAGTCTGCCTTTTTTGTAGGAATGACCTTATGGGAAGAGAACAGTATGACCCCAAATGCAGCTGCAGTGGGGAAAAAATCCAGTTCCAGACAAAGATCGATTCGACACAAAGTGGTTTCAAAATACAACAAGGCCAGAGCAGTGGAACTGAGGGGCAATAGCTGCAAACGCTGCACAGCAATACTTAACAGCCGACAGGGTGGGAGACAAGAAAAGACAGGGCAAAACAAAATGGAAATGGTTGAAGTATATTATTTAAATTGAAGGATAGATTGGTATGAAGTAAGAAAAGTCAGTGACAGTGAAATTGGCTCATGCAAACTGGACATAGCTGGGATTTACCACACTGCAGTGCACACACACAACTACCTAAAAGGTGGAAATGATTCTCCATATGTAATTTCACGTTTTCTTTTGAATAATATAGTACACATTTAAGTTATAAAGATTTGAAAAGAAAAGATTTACAGTTAGTAAGCACCTCATTTGCTGTAATTTCTTCTTTCCAAACTGTGACTCAAAACTACCTTTTAAACCCTGAATTTAATAATCTACATGGAACACTTGTGTAGAGGTATATATTATTGCTCCTCTATACTCATTTATTAATTCCACGTAATCCTGAACACTTGAAGCACTAAAATACAACATACTCGAATACTCGAAATCCAATTTGCAACATACTAAAATATTACATAAGTCGCCACAGGGGGTAAATGGGGTGAAGAGGGTAACTTTGTAAGAAATGAGCTCATGACCAAAATGTCACCTGTTTCAATTCCCTAAGTGGTTAGAGAAATGGTGAAATATAAAGGTTGCCCCCTCTCTCATCAACTACAGTAAAAACACTCAGGGGCAAAGCGGCTAAACCTTGGCTGCTTTACTGGAGCACAAGATATGCATCTGTGCTTGTACTGCACAGGTCAACAGTGACAAAACAATTAGCTTTAACCATTTTAAAACGCTTTCTGTCCTTTACATGTTTACAGGCATATGATGACAGTTTGGGTTACTTTTCTAGGGGACAAACATGTCGAGGCATGAGTTAATCCTGAGTGAGTGAATGACCCAACACAGTACGGCAAGCAATCCATTCCTCTAATAGACTCCATGCTCTTCATCCTTTCAACTAATCTCTTTTAAACAAATTGCAATTGCTATAATGAAAAAGACACAGAGCAGTGGATCACAGATGCATTGCTATTAATACATTTTTAAAAATGCACGCACTGGCCTGTTTTTAAATGCACTATTAGGATAACTCTAAATAACTTGATATCTGATGGTTGTGGAGCTGACAGGTAATGTTAGTGGCAATCAACACGTAAATAGCACTGTCCCCTCTCATTGTATCAAATCATTGTAAAAGCTGTAGACCTGCGGAGCAGCACATTACACCAGTCTCTGTGGAACATGTTTATCTCAGTAAACGTGCCACTAAAATACAATTAAGGACAGAACGACAGTTACAGTGTCATCCAACCAACTGTGTAAAATTGTCAGATAACAGTCAATGTCTTTTCTCAAGTCAGCATTTTGGTCTATTGTATCATCTAATAATACATTTCTAATCCCGGTGGATGATAGATTCAGGCCATGTCCACACAACCCTTTTTTCATTTTTAAAAATGGCATGTGATATGAATGAAGTTGATCTCTTAAACTAACATTATAAGAAATGTCATAGTATTTTTGTGCTCACAAAAGAGAAATAATTTAAAGGGAAATTTTTAAATGTAGAAAAAAGGAAACATTAGGCATGTTTTCAAGACCTGCCTAGAAACAAACTTAAAAAGGAGAGTTTTGTGTGGGTTACTAATAGTTTTGTGTTCTTGATTCTAATCTTCAGCAACACTGACAACAATATAGACTGGTTATAATGCAGATGGAAAGTTTTATACCCAACGTGACAGGACCAGTACCTGACATTCTGCTGTTGTTTATCTCTATGAATTTTCAATATTTCATTTTGTATGACATTTTTTTAAATTCTTCATTTTTGTAGGCTTGCTAGTTTTATATTCAGCAGTGTAGCCAGTGTGCATTCTTTTAACGATTATCCAGGCAAAACATGGTATGCAATGTCCCCAATGATGCCATGAATTTTAACTTGGTGTTAGTATCAGAATGTTCGACCCTGCTTTAGCACGTATTTGTCCTGGTAGATAAAATAAAATAAAACATTAAATCCCAAGAGCACAAAATAGTAAAGTGCAGTAAAGGTCTGGAGGTCCATGCGGCAAAAAAATAAGTGAGAACAGTGTAAGTGGAGCATGGGAGGAGAAACTGAGGATTTGAAAATTATAGCTTCAATTTCCCAGGGATGCGTGGGTGACGGTAACGGTGGGATCAGCCAGCGCTCTTCCCAAAGTAATGGGATTTATGTGCAGCACAGCGGTTTACAACCAGGTAACAAATGCCTCTCTCTTGCGCTTAGGACACTTTCTTACTCCCCTCGTCCTTTCTCTCTCTGTCACTTTGTCACCTTTATATCCTCAATATCTGTCTTTTTTACCTCCCTCTGCTGCTGTTTCCGCTTTGTGGTCAGTTTTTTTTTTGTGTGTGTGTGTGATTTGCTTGTTCTTTCACTATCACGCTCAATAAAGCTGTTGTTTTTCGTATGGCTTGATCAGATAAGGACTTAACATCAAGGACAAGATTATGGCAAAACAAAATCTCACGACAATATATTATGAGGTCAACAAAATAATACACACATACTGTTGTGTTGTAAGTCAATACTATTCTGTAAACTAATGAAAACTTTATAAAGTAAAAGTTAGAAGTTGCATTGTTTGAAGAACTGCATTAAGCTTTAGTTGCCTCATATAGATTTTATTTCTACAATAGGAGAGCATAGTCAAAACTTCAAAAGAGACATTTTCGCATTGCAGTAAAACTTCTGACTGACAATAGCTGTGAGTCCAATGCAGTTTATTAATCTAAAGTGTGCCTGCTCTTTTCAAAACTCCTCGGGTAATTAAAGTAATGCGTTTTAAACACGTCAAAGGTCAAATGCAAAGTTGCACGATTCTAAAAGCCTCCTTCAGTAACTTCACAGAAATGATCAAAGGAGCCTTACAAGCAAATTGATTCTTGCCAGTGGTATGGCTGGATATCCCCACCCTGATCCCCGCACTGGACAGCACTTGAGGATAGGGGAGAAAAGTCAGAGGAGTTTAAAAGTGCAAGATTTTCTGTGGAGGGAAAGTAGAATCCAAAGCCAGGACATAGGCTGGTTAAAACCAATTGGAGGGCCCTAATAAGAGAGCTGTGGCAGAGAAACGTGCATTCAGACCTATTTAAATGCATCTTTTCTAGCAAGAAGTTAATATTTAAACCCTAACCCTATTTTTATTTCTGCCCTCTTCCAGAAAAAAAAAACGCACGGGAATTATTGCCTTACATGGAACTGAGTGCACAGATACTTTCAGCGTGCAGAGGTTTTACAGCAGATTGCCCATTGATCCTCAATTTTTCAAGATACAATTTACACTGAACAGAGTGTGCCCCTTTATTGATCTAATCATATATATTATAGTGCATAGTACGTACGAGTGTCATATTATCACAAAGGTATAGTGTAGTATGAATTGCACAAATCAATAAATGGCAAATTTACAGTGGCTCCAGATTTACTGTCAGCTTAAGTGTTGTCAGCAGCATAAATGGTCCTGTGGATTTTTTGTCTTGGGTCCTCCATTCTGTTTTGGCTCCGCCCACCCGGTTCACCTTTTTTTTTAAATAAAATCTCCATGTTCTCTTTGCCAGGGGAAGAGGATTTTCTCGTCAATCACTGCAGCCCGCAAAACAAACTCCGCACCCAAATCCCAGATGGGGATTATGATGGAAAAAATCAATCAATCCCCTTGTCCTACAGTGAATCCACAGCAATGGCACGACCTAGTTGGATGACCATAAGCGGTTACTAACAGCGCAAGGACACAGAGGAAGCTCAGCGGGGAAATTACAAAACACACTCATTAGAGAAATGCTATGAAGGACAAAATAAAGCTGCAACTGCTCCACATCATCTGTTTATCTTCAACTGTCTTCTTTCCCTTAATATAATATTTGATTTTGCACAGAATTGGTATCCAACAAGCATTTGGGTATCTTGAGTATGAATGGGAATAAGCTGGCAGTTTGTCTGGTCATTTCCCACTGCAGCATGTTAAGATGAAATGCCATTTAATGGAAGTAAAGCTGATGGAAATGAAACAAGTGCATAATCTTGAAATGTGTTAGTAACTATGTATAAACCAGACATCAGGTTCCTCCATTTTTTTTGTTTCCAGCCCTGACAAACACATTCAAGTCCACACACTCCAACAGAGCAGTGTGTTTTCATCTGCTGTGAAGCTGTGAGGTCCAGACAGATTGGCTGCACTGGCAAGACTCTGAGCCTTTGCGCCAACACCAAGCACAGACACATGTGGTAGCTGCTGTGTGTCTGCGTTGACTAAGCCACAAAAATACAATTGATCATAGCCACATGAGTCCAAGACAGAGGAAATATGAGCCAGAGGGGGCTTTGAGAGCTGTTTGCTTCAGCGTGACTTAACATGTGGCGTTAGTTTTGACAATTAAATATTTAAAATGTACATTCAGCTGGAATAAACAGAATGACTGCTTAGTTGACAAAAAGAATAGGAGATATAATCTTGTCATAATAAATGTATGGAATAGGAATTACTTCAAATGCCAATGAAACCAAAGTATGAGCGAAGAGGGTAGAAAAAAGGGGCCACACAAAATCCTTTCCCATTCAATGACTGACAAATTTACAATGGATACGTGGCCTTTTCTCTAAAATACACCCTTGCCACTCAAAAGAAGCACTAGCCTGTAAATGCACACTTCAAGTACATATTTATTCGAGACTCCTTGAGTGAGATTAACGCGAGAAGTCCTTCACAGTGCTCTAAGAATGTGTAAAATAGTACAACTATACAAAAATAAATAATTATTAATTATTTATTAAATAAATTAACTTAAATCTCAATACTCTCTATTAGATAATATACTAAAAAGTTAATTTAATGACTGAAAAAAAAGTCCTAATACTGCAGGAAGAGCTGTTCTTGTGGCACATCAGTCTGCCTCTAACAAAGCTGACAGTGTTGTCAACGGCAACAACATTGTGGTGGGTAAAGGAGTTGCAGGCGGTGGCGTGGAGACGGACAGAGCAGTGTCGAGTGAATTGGAGATAACAGGGACTGTGACAACTGAATAACAGCTGACGGCCCTGAGATGAGCGCTCAGTCACAGAAAAAAACAAGACAGATAGACAGCACTGCATGTTTGGAGGAAGGCTATAAGGCAGAGAGACACAAATCTGAGAGAGTCAAAGGGCATGAGAGAAACACAGATAGAAATAAAGGAGAAACAGAGAGATGAGGAGAGACAGTGATAAGAAAAAAGATGGGAAAAAAGATGGTATTTTCTATCCAAAGTAAAACCTACCACAAGATTATACAGAAATAGTACTTACTTGTAGCATTTGTGAGTCGGAAAGTAACTGACCGATCTTCGATGTTACACACATTACGAACAGACACCTGGCAAGTGTAGTCAGCAAAGTCCTTAGGTCGAAGGTTTTTGAGCTTCAAAACCTTAGTTTCACCCTAAAAAAGGAACATAATACAGAGAGAGGGTAGTTTAGTTTACAGATACTTTCACCTCCACATTGTTTCAGAGGGAAAGGGTATTATCAGGAATAATTATGGTGAACATCCATTGTATTTCTTCTTTTTTGGGGTGAAACTTTATTTTACACTACACTTGATACATAGTATCTACCTCCTTGTGTAACAAACTGTAATAACATGTAACTACATAGTACATAACAATAAAATTATGAGTACTCACATATTGGTAAAGTAGGGTAGGGTTAGGGTATGTACTATGTAGTTACATGTTATTCAAGTTTGTTACACAATGTACTACATTGTACTTAATGAGGTCGTGTAAAATAAAATGTTACCCTTTTTTCTATTCTCTACAAAGAATTAGTCTGGTATCTGTTAAAGTTGAGTTGAGTTATATTTCCAAGAGGCACAACCAACAGGTGCACTTGTTTCTGAACTTAATAGACAAATCAGAAAAAAAGCATTGCAAAAAACCTGTTTCATTTCAAATAAACTGTTATGATTAGTCTGACAGGGTTTCTAACAAGTGGCAAAATATGTTAGTGGAAAAGATCCTTATCACTTTTTAAAATGAATGGGTCTGGCTGGCCAGGCTAAGGAGGAGTCATTTCTATTGGCTGACAGCATCATGAAATCAAATCTACTGTATGTGTGTAATAATACATTATAAACAAAGCGATCCTCTGCCTCCTCTTGAGAATGAGAGTTGCTTTGGCGTGCCACTCACTTTGATATACACTCTTGCCTCTACAAAAGAAATCATATTCCTTTTATGGCTTCACTGGTGATAACTCCGACAGAGGCTTGTTTTAACTGTCTGTCTGTTGGAGTACTTAGGTGCTGGCTAACAGTGTCTTCTCTTAGCCTTGGGAAGAGCTGTGCAGCCAGGCTAATTGAACCCAAGAGGCTGTGCTTTGTAGCTGGCTGATGCTTTGATAAGTGAAGAAAAAGAGCAGCAACAGTTGTGCACAGTGACTGACAGAGATGCCTCAAGGACAGTTTGGTTTCGGTAGTGTATCTTTGAGTGTGCAGTTTTAGGACAAACACTTGGCTAATATCTGTTTGTTAACAGCATATTTACCCGGTTAACCAAACCAGATGTGCAATGTAGAATAAACCTACTTTTTGTTCCACTGCTGGTTGCCAACACACTACAAGAACTGCTATTTTGTAAAGGCCATCAAAAGTTTGTCTTTGCTGATGTTGCTGAAACCACTACTATTACAATAAGGCAATCCAAGCTAGCTTCAATCAACAAATCTCGTACTCAAAAGAATTCAGTGCTCAATGATGGGGTTCGATTTGCATTAAAAAAGAGGTTGTACAGTGAAAAGTGTGTCAGTCTCCAAAGGAAGGACATGCACTTGGCAGTGTTTTTCTCTTCTGTACAAGGTTTCCAAAGAGTACCTGAGTGTAAAGAGGCTCATAGATGTCCACTCCATTGTCCTTGCTCTGCTCGATAACCATGTTCCCACGTTTCCAGATGAAGCGTGCAGGAGGGTTAGAGTTGACGGTGCAACGCAGAAACACAGTCTTCTCCTGATAATAACTGCCACGCACATCACTGATGGTCTGGTGCACCGTCAGTACTGGATTCTCAAGGTCTGCAGAGAAATAGAAGAAGGAAATAACATTTGTAATGACTAAAGACAATTGCAATCACATTCAATTTATAATCTACACAAAAAGTAGCTATAATCTGCGTTTTTTTTCTGTTTACACTGTGCTGTTTACCGAAGACTGACAGACGTATCATGACTAAAATTGTTTACACACATCACCCAAAAGTGTCCACACCATTGCATATCAGAGTTTTCACCAAGCAGGAATGTCTGACCAATTTATATGTTTTGCTTGTCTATTCCTGCTTTATATATTTTTCCCATCATCTGTTTTTCCCACTCACTTCATTTCCATTGTGCATTTATTTCCTGGGAGTGTCAGCCCCTGTCTCTCCAGTGGATGGGATTTCAGCCGCTGTCACAAGCATGGAGCCTTCTCTGCTGGTTTCTGCCATCTCGCCAGACCTCACTGCCACATTCAGCACTTATCACTGTCCATTCCTCACAGCCGTACCTCTATCTCTCACTGGCCACAGTTGTGTCTGTATGTAATCCTGATTCTTTACACCCTAATTGGAATGATTTGGACTTCAACATCATGGAAACTATTTCTACCAACACCAGTTCTGTGCTTGTGTAAACATAGCCCACCTTAGATTATATATGTGTGAGGAAAGATGAGCTGAGAGTATGAATAATATGATGTAAGACAATGCAAATACATTAAAACTATAGATGTAATGTTAATGTAAAATGCAAACGCTTAAAACCACTTTTGAGATGATTTTTTCCTGAATGAATTTTAGAGATACAATACTTGTCACATACACCAGATACTGCCTTCATACTGTAGTTGTAAATAAATGACAGAAAAAAGCTTTTTATTTTTATTTACACACAATTTACAGACAATTATGCAGGGGGGAGGGTTCAAAACAATATGTCAATGCATGAGTTGTACTGTATGATCAGAAGATGACAATGTACTGCTAAAGCCCATATCTTCTAAGCTGACACTGCCAGAACTTCTACACAGAACATAGTCTGCATGTCTCCACATTTCCATCTGGGAGGGCTCCCAATTAAAAGCATTTACAAAAGGGCAGGTACTTTCAATGAATACCTGGTCGGTAATTTATTACATTTATTTACATTTATACATTTATTAACCACAGTTTTCAACCACAGTGACTGTTAATGTCTTTAAAAACAAACCTAAAACACGCCCAGACCCGTCAGTACTGCCACGTTATTGGTCACAACAAGCCAGTGAAGCCAGGGATCGGGCCGTGAATATTTTGCTTATCAAGATTGATTTTTACGAGTTTGTAAACTCACAAATCTCTCGAGAATCCAGCAGCAGCGCATGGTTACATATCTTCCTGAGGTTGAGGAAATCAGTACGTAGGAAGCAAAGAAAAAATTAATTACTATCTATAGATTATTTTAGGCGCTGCATCCCCAAAAAATACAAATAAAAAAAAAAAAAAACACCAGTCATTAGTCTGGTTTTCACCAGTCATTAGCTGCAAGGGGAATTCAGACTGAGTAACGCCAAAGTTTGTGTGAGTCTTCAAATGTCGGAATGCAAAAGAGAGGAAAATGTGAGACAGTGAGTGAGAATGACTATCTTTTGTCACTGCCTGTCTTGTTGGATGTGGAGACTGCAGACAGTAACACATTAACATGGGCAGAAGCAGCTTTATCATGGAAATCACAAAGCAGCCAATGAATCACCACTATACAGTATTTTGAGGTCCAGAAAGTTCAAATTTAGAGATGGTCTGATGCTGTCATGAGCATTTTATCTCACACACACACCAGTGTACACATTGTAATAATCAAGGCATAGTTTAATTCTGCACAATTTTACATAAAACAGAAACAATGCTTGTATAGGCTTTTTTCATGACACTCAGTGTTTATAGTTGTTTATAAAATAAGATCCCTGAGCGAATCTAACTTTGTTTTGGGTAAATAGAGACACGAGATGAGACTGCAAGTGAACAGAAACACAATATGAAACTTTAATGAAGCCTCTGATTTCCCTAAAGTCCTGCTTTTGCAGACCTAACATCAACTGCACTGAACTATTTTTTTTGTTGATGGTGGTGGCAACAAGCTTTTAATACACATCTAATGTGCCTCCAAACTTCATGCTGCACTAGACTTGTGTTGTTTTCTGCTTAGATACTGTACACTGGTGCTGACACAAACACATTTTACCATCCCCTTGGAGTCCGACCCATCTTAGAGAACAATATCTAAGGCTAAAGCATGGCATAAAGCTCTTGAAAACACAAGCCTGACCGTAAGATTTTTTTAACTAAACTAACTCTATACTTGCACAAGCTTAATGTTGCAACTTATAGGCTATTCCTTAGGGCTGTACTGCCTAAAAAGGAATAATTTTAGATCTATGGGTGACTTTGTTATGACAATAACATAGTATACTTTAGCAACAGTCCTGTATAGGTTTCAGAAGGGGCAGGCAACAACACAGTCTACTATACAAAGAAGCCAATATGTGAATGAGGCCTGCTGCTCTTGTCAAATGAGCAGTTTAGTCCAATATGAGCAGCAAGCACTACCTTCTATAGCAATGATGTCCCTGCCGGCAGAAACATTCATTTGTCTCTTCTATGTTGGCTGGCTAGAAGACAGAGTTAAAGACGATGCATACAGTTGGGCTCATAAGTTTACATACTATGGCAAAATTTTGGATTTTTTTCACTCTAGTTAGTAGTTAGGTGGAGCCATTTATTGTAAAACAAGTGTGTTGGCTTTTTTAAGCCATAATAACAACAGAAACTACCAAATGACCCTGATCAAAAGTTGACATACCCTGGTGATTTTGGCTCAATAACATGCACACAAGTTGCTACAAACAGGTTTAAATGGCTACTAAAGGTAACCATCCTCACCTGTGATCTGTTTACTTGTAACCGGTGTAGTAAGTAAGTGAGTTTCTGTGCTCTTGACAGACCCTTGTCAGCTCTGGAGCTTTCATCCAGTGCTGCACTGATGTATCTGTATTTTGAGTCATGGGAAAAGCAAAATTATTGTCAAAGAATTTGTGGGAAAAGGTAATTGATTTGTATAAAACAGGAAAGGAATAAAAAAAACATATCCAAGGAATTGAAAATGCCAATCAGCCAAGTTCAAACTCTAATTAAGAAGTGAAAATAAAGGGATTCTGATAAAACCAAACCACGGTCAGGTAGATCAACAAAGATTTCAGCCACAACTGGAGGAAAATTGTTTGGGATGCAAACAGAAAAAACACAAAAATAACATCAGCGGAAATACTGGACTCTATGAAAATGAGTGGTGTGGCTGTTTGAAGATGAACAATAAAGAGGAACTTGACGAAAAATGGGCTGCTGGGCCAAGTCGTCAGAAGAAAACCATTATTACGCAAATGCCAAAAAGCAAACCACGCTGGGGAGATTTCTAATGTGCAGTTCATGCAAGACAGCCCAAGAATTTACAGGAACTGAAGGCTTTGTGCCAAGAAGAATCCACATTTACCACAAAAGACTTCAAGCTGTCACTGATGTTAAAGGTGGCTATTCACAGTATTAAGAACTGGGGTATGTACTTTTGTTCAGGGTCATTTGGGTAGGTTCTGTTGTCATTATGATTTAAAAAGAGTAAACACAATTGTTTGACAATTAACCCAACCCCTAACTCTGAGTGAAGAAAAGTGTTTCTGTTATCATTCATATTCTCTGAAAAATGGCCAAAAAAAAAAAAAGAATTCTGCCAGGGTATGTAAACGTATGAACACAACTGTAGGAATATGTTGGCTGCATCAGACACTTAATTATCAGTGTGGGCCTTTCTGACTGGAAAATACTACAGAAAGATAGTATAATATCTTAAATAATGATAATGTATAAATGCCTAAATGAGAATTTTGTAGAGGTGAGTAGAGAAGTCCAAAATTTTACTCATGTACGAGTAACATTACTTCAAAATAATTTTATTTAAGTAGAAGTAAAAAGTCGTTTTTCAAAAAATGACTCAAGTAAAAGTAAAAATGAATTTGGTTAAAAGTATTTGTGCCAATGTTTGTATTTTTAAATAATAAAATAAAAAATAAGTAAAAATAAACAAACTCTTTACAAAACTACAAATTAGGAAACACAAATGTCCAAATATCACTTTTTCACAAAATAAAGCTTTTTAAACTAATCCCTATGGTCTGTGTTTGAAAAGTACAGCTGTTGTTTGCTCTGTGTTTGAGCCACCAGGGCTGTTCATCCTCCTCAGTTTTTAATATTGGCGTCAGTAGCCTCTGACATTTTTTATGTTTATATTCTTGCTGCGTGTGAAGAGTTTCTGCCGCTATGCCTCCACAGTTTGTGTTGGTCATGTGACTGCCTGGCTACGGCTGAATGGTGAAACACAGTCATGTGGTAGATTCACTGGCGGCATCTCTTTATAAAAAAGTAAAGCATAAAATGTGTTGAATAAATGGTAAAAAAAAAAAAAAGTAACTGGTTGATTGTAGCGTTACTTCTTCACAAATCTACTCAAGTAAAGGTGAAAAGTATGGTGCAATAAAACTACTCTTTGAAGTACTTTTTTTTTCAAAAAGTTACTTAAGTAAATGTAATGTTATGCAACTTGTTACTACCTACATCTGGAATTGTGTCTTGTTGATATTACTCCAGCAAAAGTAACATGCAGCCATTATGTTGAATGAAAGAAAAAGGTTTGTACAACACAGCGATTAGAGCATGTACAATGACAAAATCTCACAAAATCATTTTTTAGTTTAAAGATCAATACTAATCTTATTTTGCTTTGTTCTTCATTGCCCTGTCCACATGTAAGCCGCCATCTTTGAAAACATTACAATTTCTTTCCATTTGGGACTTCTGCACACATGTTGAACAGCTGAAAACTTCCAGAAACTGTTTAATGCAAAAACATGCAGACAAATAAAACAGAGCTTTCCCTAAATGTGGTGATGCCTCAGTTCACACTTGCTTAATGTTTTGTGTGGTGAGCATTAAACTTGACAACCAATGAGCAACAGGTCATCTCACATTCTCAGCATCACACGTGTTTAACACTTCACGCAATTTTCTGTGTTAGTCAAAACTGTAAGACTATGTTTGAAGATTTTATACACTGCCATCCAAACATCATTTTCTTTTTTAATCACCTGACATCCTGAGCACACCTGTGAAGACACATTAACAACAGTTGGACTGCAGTGTAATCACAGTCTGATCATTAAAAACGAGCCAGTCTTCTCGAGGTGAAGGAAGCAGCTTGTGGTGACATCAGGGGCGTGCCACTCGAGGGCGAGGCTAAACTTCCCTCAAAATGTGGCCAGAGAAGACATTTTTGTGATGTTGAGGAGGCCCTGTGGCCTGATCCCGTCAGTATTTGTGGACAAGCAGTAATGTCAAAATTGTATTTGCAAATGGTTTACTTTGTAAATAACCATTTTGTTATTGCATTGCAGTCACATGTACCACATAATACAAATTAACTTTTTTTTTCTGTCTTTAAAAGGAAAAAAATAAATGCTATTTATTTTCACAGCAGTTTGCAAATGCAGCAGGACAGCTTTATAAAGGTGGTTTATTAGACAATAAAGTGTCATTACATGCAAGAGTTTTTCAAAATTAGCTCGAAGTGCTTCATTTTGCACGTGTTCTGAGATGTTGTTTGAGTTTTGGAGTATGTGTGCCACACTGGCTTCAAGTTTCAGAAGATGTGCTTTATCAATTACAAAACACTGATAATAATGATAATGGCACTTGTAGTTCTGGGTTATTAATTGTCATCTCTCATGTAACAATACAAAGTGTAAACATTTAAGTCATGCTACAAACTGATACTTGTTCTCTGTTGCAAACATTTTGTTTACCATCATCCCAGTGGTCCGGAAAGTATTTGGGTCAAGTCAAAAAAGAAACTGGTTTGTAGTATGTATTAGTACTGTTCGTCATCAGTTCATTGCCATAATACCAAATCTTCCAATACCCAAAGCACTGCAATAATGGAAACAGAGATTTAAACCAAAGCAATCCATTTTAGTGGTCTGGGTTGACCGAGTACGTTTTTCTAACAAGTTGACCTCTGCCGGGTGCCTTCCTCTGCAAGAGGACGCCCTGGACTCCAAATCCTCTTTGATTTCCAATAACATGTCCTGTTCTCTAATAGCTCTCCACGAGTATCGGCCATTAGGAGACCAAAGAGAAGATGACAGGTTCAATTGAGGGTGACATGCACTGGAGGAGAACAACGGCGAACAGAGTGTATTACGGTCAGCTTGCATCGCTGACTGAGCAGTCGTCTGTGTCTGACCATAACTACTCCATGTTCAGTAGCTAGCTAGCTGGGTAAAACTGTTTTTTAGTCCTTTATTAATTTAAGTTTGACACAATATATATTTATGCTGGTCCAATTTTTGTAAATTCCAACTCAGAAATATGCTATAAAATTAAGAAACGGATCCTACTGCTTGGGATTTGTGTCTCTTGTGAGCTCACAAAGAAAATCTGGGTAACTCTCCATAATAACTAAACACTATTATGTATTAGTTGAGTATTTGTAAAACCTAAATACATAGTTTACAAAGAATTACTCTAACATTAATAATCAAGCCTAGTCAATGTTTTTGTGTTGATAATAAGCTCATGTAAAGTTATATATACTAATAATAGCTCAGCATCATGTATCATTAAATAAATATTTGTAGTGTTTTACTACTGTTTAAAAGTGTGTAGTTATTATAAAGTGTTACCGAAATCTGTAATACCTCCTGACAAGTGCAGTCACACTCCTCATTAGCGATCGGCCAAGTCACGTCAAGTGGGTCACAACAGCTGAAACTTCAAAGTGACACATCATGCACAGGAAATTTGAAAAGCCACTGAATATTAGCTTATAATTTTTAATGCAGTCATTTACATTCAAATAGAGAATGTGTAAAATTTTGAATATATCAAAACCAAAACACAAAAAACCATGTCCGCTAAATAGAAGGTGGTCTACTTTAAATACTACTTCCAACTGACTACTTATTTCACATTAATAAGCGATCATTAACCAGAGTGCACACAGATCTCTTCTTCTACGTTAACACATCTTACAAACACACACACAAAGCACACACACTCACAGCCATTGGCAGCTGAGAAAAAGCCTGCACATACAGAGACACAAACAGAGGCAGACTCCCGTTTGATCCAGATTCGCATCTCGTCAATTATTCAGCATTTCGCTCATAGACATTGCCTTAAAGAGGGCATAAAACATGCACGAGGCCCACATTTGGAAATAACAAGAACACTGCCTGTGTTTAAAATGCAATGCTGTGAAGTAAAGATTGATTTAGGCTGATATCTTTTAGGGTTTATTTGACTATGGTGTTTGCTCCTTTAACCCCAGAATAATGAGTCTGTAACACATCATGCTTCTCGTTTATTACTTGGGCCCTAGTTCAAACTAATGAGACAGATAAAAGATTGACGGCACAAGATGTAGGCTATAAAATCAACAGAATTGCTCAGAATTACAGTAAATCTTATAAGGCTATAATTTTAGAAAAGTTATTTGCAAATTTGTGTGTTTTACATAATTGTGTTAAACTTCTGCCCCTTGTGGTTATCTTTTTGACTCATAGGTGTCTATGAATGTCAAATCTTAGCACTATCTTAACAAAATAGTGACCAGTTTAATATGTAGGTTTAATAGTTGACTATTTGGTTCAAAGAAGGGCATTCAGTGTTTTATCAATTGTGAAAAACAAAAGTGTAAAGCAGTCTCAATGAACACATACAAAGCTCACAACACTTCCTGCTAAATAATGAAACCCAATATAAAGCAAGTTCTGAGAAACAAATGAGCTGGATCTTCCAGATCCTCCTGTGTGTTTTAGAAATTGTGAAAAACTGTATAAAACTGACATAGCAACAGATATCAGTAGCAAACATAGAGATAAAAAAATAATTCTGAAAAAATGCAGGCAGATTTTCTTCTTCTAAGAGCACAGTTTTTATTATATCAGAAATAACAAATTCTTCTGTGTTGGCAGTACAAACATAAACTTTGCAGCCGCTTAGCTATAAGAGACACACAGTCCATTTTTAACCCAATAAAGCCATGTCATTGGTACACGGTTTGATTTTTCCTTACAGCTGTAAGTGTAAATTCAGGGCCACACAACCAAACATGAACACACAAATCTAAGAAGAAATATAGCAAAAGGCTTATCTGTATTTGGATTACTTTACAAAAATAAACAAATACATTAAAAAGGCACGCAGACTCTCATAGTTCACTCAAACTGACTCGTTCGCTACTGCCCCATCACTGTTCCAGGTCCAGCTGGGAGAGATCCTACTCAGATGAAAACCACTTAATCATAACGGTACTGTAATGGAGGAAACACTTATTTGATAGATTACTCGTTACTCAAAAAAGTAATGCCTTTAGTAACATTGTTGGTCCCATCACTGGTTGCCATTGACTGGAGCCTATCCCAGCAAATTTGGGCCTTAGACAGGGTACAACCTGGACAATAGCCAGGTAGTCACAAAGTCGTCATTTAGACAGGGACAGACAACCATAAACTCTCACATTCATTCACTAGTGACACTTTAGTGTCACTAAAGTGTCACTAGTGAATGACATGCATGCTTGAGTTGGCCCTAAGACATTTCTTTGGGCAGTCGAGGGAAGCCGGTGTACCTGGAGAGAACCCACAGTAACACGGCCCCCCCATACAAACTCCTCACAGAAAGACCGGAGTTGGCTGAGGATGTTTTAGTTGGCTGGGGATTGAACTCACAACCTTCTTGCTGGAGAGCTAACCACTCTGTCATGTGCACCAGTAGTTTAATATAGATTTGCAAAAATAATATCAACATTATCACAACCAACGCGTTCAAATTATTCTAATCCAATGTTTTCACTGTTTTCACATTCAAATGTTTTCTCATAAGCAAACTGTGCATCTTATGCCATTACTTTTTAGGGTCTAAATTACATGGTTTCCAAACCAAGGTTCATGAATCATTTTGGTCGAGTACATTTTTGTTTACAGAGTGTGTGACAGTGAGATGTGGAGCTGACAGCTCAGTGGGTAAGACAAAGGAGCAGAGTTCATTCCCTCAGCCCCAGGGCCGAACACACACGCACTCACACAAATGCAGACACTGTTATGCAATCATCTGCACACATTTGTTGTGATGTGCATATGCCTTTAAACAAGAAGCAGGCACAATTTCCTCTGGGCCAAAATAACACATGGATCTACAGTTTTTCCGCTGCAGCCCCTAAGGGTAAAAAAGTAAGGAAGGTCTTTCCATATCCCAGTAAGTGGCCTCTGAAGGGGTCTGAGGGGACTACAACTGGACTAAAGAGTGTCCACTAACATGAAGCACGTTCATGTGAATGTGCAGGTCATAAGAAAACAGCTGTCAGAAGCTACAGTGAAAACAAACATTACTGCGTCCTGTGTAAAAACCTACACACTGTACATTGGCTTGATAAGCAAATGACAGATGTGCTGTGCTAGACCCTGTGGTTTGTTTTACATTTAATTAGCTTTCTACAATCCAGGACTCTAAGGGCAATAGCAATATAACTTATAGAATACACAGGGTTCTATGGAAATTATAATCTTTGTCATGGTGCAGCAGTAAGGTCACGTCTTTAATAAAACACATACTGTTGACCTTCTAATGTCCAGTTCTTTATTACTCATTTCCAAAAGGATCAGAGGTTTAAAGGTTAGGACTCCACAGGGGCCCATAGGTGGACTGAGGCAAAGCACTAAAAGCTATCTACTAAACAGTTCCAGCCTTATACCACACCTTTACATTTTAACTTTTTTTCCAATATAGAAAAATTTGTTTTTACTCATAGTTCAAGAACAGGGTCAAATGTAAGGTTTTATGTGTATCCGGTCCCAGTTACCCTCTAATGGAGCATTAAGTGTTATTATGTTCTTGGTACAAAATCCCCATGGTTAAATTGGGGCTTTATTTAATATGGCCACACAGGAATTAAACCCATAACAATTCTCACCTTCCCAAAGACTCAAGGGTCAAAGTTCACAAAGAAGTGATTGTTTTTACAACAATTGAATACTCTTGACAAATGCCACTTTGTTTAAAAATAAGTTAAAGCAATATATAATAAAGGCACTTAAACTGGAGGATTACATGAATCTGTCTCCCACCAGGGATGTATCGGTTATGAGAAAATTGTCTTTCCAAGTACACAAAGTAAGCTCTTTTAGAAACTGCTTCACAGCAACCAACTTGTTAAGCAGTGCTTGGAGGCAGAATTTCCCTACTAGCTTGAGGATCTGATGGTTATTGCCTCCTTGCCAAACTGATTTGTGTGGCACTTACTACCACCTGCCCTGCCTCTACTCAAAATGTGCTGAGGCAGCACATGCTTATCACAAAATTTAACGCCTTGGGCACATGGCAGACCTAACAGATTTCCTGTTCAGCCAATCTCCGGGTTTCCCATATTCCTGTATTATGCAGTTGCTATGTTTCATTTTAAACTAGTGCTAAAACTATGTTTTAATGTTGTATTCTTTGCATCTGTACATAAACCTTCCACTCACATGTGAGTCAATAAAAACAGTGTTGCTTGTGTGTTGTATGTAACCTTGCCAGCTCCATTACAGGAGTGAGAGTGTGCAAAACCACCTGATATCAAACTATCAAAAAATGCACACCTAATATTAGTGCTGCAATTTGAAATATTGTATTTTTCAATATGCTTTCTGTTACAGAAAGCATATAAAGCAATTCTGTAGAATTATATGATGTTGAACTTCTTATTGCAGCCTATTAATTTACAGGAAGAGTACAATGTCAATATTATTATTGTTTCACCATTATTATTTGCCAATGGTGAAACACCATTGTTTCAAAATATCCCCGCAGCTTCCAGACAGAAACTCCTTGCTAGTGAGATCTATGTGTATAAAAAAATCCTTGCACACTTGACAAGCAGGCTGGTGGTATTACTGAAAGGGTTTTCTTTGAATCATTTCTTTTTTAGCTCCTTTTGCTTTTTTAAACATAATAATGGGCTATGGGTGACAGTTTAACAGAGCATTGACTGCCTTTGTTCTCCTAATATTCTGTTCCATATTGTTCTAATCTTGGATCTTTCTTGCGTTTCATGGCCATCTAATTCTCTGGCTCCATCCTCATCCTATTTCAATTTCTCTATGTGCTGATACACAGGCTGTGAGCCTGCCCCGAGGCACCTCCCATACTTTATAATAGTGCCTTCATTACCCAGCTCGCTGCAGCCAGCCATAAATGAAAAACTCAAGATGTGGATAAAAGTGAGCAAGGAAGAAAAGAGAAGAGAATACTGTCAAAATCATAGAATAAGTTAATTGTGGGAGAATAGTTGGAGTAGATATAAAGAAATTTGAGATTAAAAGTGACTGTGTGAATGAAAAGAAGAATAGAATAAAGGTGGGAAAGAAAAGAAATAGCAGTCATAAAAAGGAAGTTTGAGGTTATTGGAGGCTGGGTGTCTGAAAAATGCCATTGCCATAAAATAATATTAGAATTACTCTGGCCTTATGGCGTTGATGAATACAGCCCAGAGGGGTCTGTGGATGGGAGACCTGGCTAATTTGACAGCAGTAAAAAATATTAATGGAAATAAAATGAAAGGTTCTCTGTCAGTTGTTTGGTTTATAGCTCCACACCTTCACCTCAAAGGTGTCACACAGAGGTTGTTTTTGTGGAGAAATGCTACCAGTGGGGGAGTTGGCATTGTGTGCAGGATTTATTGCTGATATCTCTCAAATCAACTAGCCACCACAGAGGAAGAGGACCCACTGCAGTTCTATACAACTATAATGTATGACAGGAAGCAAACCCCCTCTCTGTCTCCCACACTTAGATGAGAGTTGATTTTGTCCTCATCCTCCTCCAACAAAATGTCAATAATTGGTCCAGTGGGACCATGAGTACCAGGAAATTGATGACAACGGAGTCAAAAGAGGCCGACTGAAATCTGATCAGCTGTATTGATTCAGTGATATTGCAAAGGCAGCTGGGCGTCTTAATTACTGCATGGTCAAGGCATTGGAATTTCATCTGATTTGAGGTGAGTTTTTAAGGTCATTTTGAGCAAAGGTGAAATAATAATAAATTAGCATGTAATGTACTTCAGCCAACTTGACAAGAATACTCTGTTGATGTGACTCATGTTGATAAAGGTTGATGTTTTGATAAAAATCTTTATGAGATCTGCTTTCAGAGCTGTCACGTTCATGTCAAAACGCCAAAAAACAGTATTTTAATAATTTATTAAATAATGGTTATATTTGTTGCTGTAAAGTACCGTAAGAAAAATATTACCTTATCAATTTATGTGATGAAAAAAACTATTGTCAATAGGCAAAATGCTATAGAAAACTCTGTGTCCAACCCTTACTTTATTTTGTTTTTTTTATAACAAACTGTATTTCATCTATTTACAAAATGCTATCCAAGTCTGTGTCAGGACATTACTCATTCAGTTTGCTTTATATCTCCCTGCCTCTCAATCAGTGTCTGACATTCAGTGGTTTTCGTCAGTAAAGGATCTTCTTTATCGTGTCTGGGCAGCAAAATTATATAAAAGCCTTGCCTTGCTTGACTATGTATGAGAACTCTATTGGCTAACTGCCATAAAAATCCACACCCCTCCTGGCCAATTATAACGAATAAAGACACAGCCTGATGGCTGTAACATAATAATTGCTGGCACATTTTTTACATGCATGACGACAATTTTCTTTAAGTTTTTTTGTTTTTTGTCACCATGCAGGTGTTCAGTGCAATATACCATGACTCATTTAGCTTCCTTGCAGACTGAATGAAGCTCCAGCCTTTAACTGATCCTTTTTTTTATGTCTCCAACAATAGTTTTGCCATTGTCAGAAATAGTTTCATTTGAACAAAATCTTCAAATGTCATGCTTCTTCTAAAAAATCATCAAGATTTTGCCAAAGTGAAATATGTTAGTGTGAAAGGTATAGAGACAAAAAGAAAACTGTCAAACTGGCCGCTGTCACATGGTATCAGTGACTCACCACACTCGACCAGGAAGTAGGATTAGAAAACCATGGGGAGGAAGTGCTCAGGCATGCAGTCATTTTCTATCAAAACCTCATAATTGTAAATATTCTGGTAGATGGAGAACTCTTTCCACCTATATTCATTTGCCAATTATTTGCATGTATATAGACCTAATCTACATGAGGTTGCACCATGCAAAAAGTCATTGAGAGAATTCACAGACTATAATTAAATGAAGTGTTTTTGAGGACGGCAATGACATCAGTCTGACTCCGGTTGGATTGGATTGAGTCAAAGCAATCTGACACAACTAGATGGTGCCTGAAATTTGGATAAATGAGCCTCCATTGTGACAGTGTAATTGTAACACATCATATTAAGCATATGTCTGGGAAGTAATGGCAGGCTGATTGTGGTGTGTGCTCATCACCTCCATCTGTTCATCCATCTGCCATGACAGATACAGCTGATCTGCAAGAAACTGAAATTCTTCAGCATGTACTAATTGGGGACCTTTGATCTGAGCGAGTTAAGATGACCCAATTAATATTGGTATATGTTTTAATGCTTGTCCCTCTCCCGGTGTTCTACTGTGATCTAGGTCTAACCCAAGTAAGACTGACAAAGAGGTGTTTTTATTTTTATTTAAAACCTTAAGTTGTTTTAATGGCTTTATTACATTTCTAGGTGTCTCTTGATACAGAATTGGATAAGGTGTGAAACAGAGAGTAAAACGTTTTAGGTTTACAGCTCCGGTGGCTACAATGTATATACCAGGGACCCAGCCATAAACTCAAACTCAAGTTGTCTTTTGAAGCTGCACTAGCCGATTTTTAGTTTTTGCCGTCCTGGTGTCAGCCTCACTACTCAGGCCCGACAGCAGCGTAGTAACCTTTTCTGCTTCTTTTATTAAAAAAAACAAAACAAGGGTCAACCCGGACCCCTAACTCACCACTAAACACCTTCTCTTTGCTTATAAAATGTGTATGTTGTAAAAAACAATGACTGTGATCATTCATTTAAACCAAGATTAACATTAGACACAAAACCTATTTATTTTACTAAACTCAATTACCACCTATTGAAAAAAAAAGTATTAAACCATATTGGTGCATGTTAATCAAAAACAATATTGCCACCTAAATTGATGCGCAAATATTATCTTACAATGTTGGATTCATTCTGTAACCTTTGAATTATTATTTATGATTTCTCATTATTAGATCTTAAAGAGCCTGGTTACAGTTAACACTTTATTGAGGCAATGGCACCAGGCTAATTACAACACTGTCTGTGAAACTGTCACAGGCTGTTTTTCAAGCTGCTCGCACCCCGCCTGTCAGGACCTAATCAATACTGTTCGATACACACAAGAGTGATAGAACCCGAGCTGTGGGCATAATAACATGCAGCTTAGTGTAGCACCTGTCAATATATATATATATATATAATTTTTTTTTTTTACTTGGTGAGGAAAAAACATGTATTTGACACCTCAAAATAACATCATCTGGAAACCTGCTGCTCCTAAAATGGTTCAATTTGTCCTGTTAGATTAACAAACCCATTAGCTCCTCCCTGGCCATAAACCTTCCACTAACATCCACAGCTCTCGAACAGTAAGGAAGGCTGCTTTCTATTGGACTCCCCATGCCATGCACACCCCTCCAGTGGCACTATTTGACTCATTGTCCAGGCTTAATGGTTCCTCGGGGAAGTGAAATGACCTCTCACAAAAGAAAAGCTAGAGCTAGATCAGGGGAAAGGACATCATTCTTGCATAATGAACTAAGTAATGGCTTGAAAGAAACAGCACAGTGTCAGCGAGAGGATTAAGAAACATTGTTACTGATAAAGTCAGACATGCTTGATCAATGTGGTGATTTTTCAGTGTGAAGCACTTAGGTCCAATCAGGAAGATTATGCATCGTAGCTGTGTCTCTCTTCATAAGTTACATTTAAATACAAAAAGGGAGGTGCAGTACATGGCTTAATGGAGTTGCATTTAATTAAATGCCCACTAAACTGATTTTTAAAAGTATATGGTGCCGTTAATGGATGCAACTATACATTAACAAACAAGACAGTTTCTTTTAGATGCAGTGAATTGAGTCCATTTTGACATATTAGCATATACTACATGGAAATTAGGTTGAAAATCACCAGAGCATCATTAAAGGTTTGACCTACTGGAGCTCTATTATGCAAATGAGTGTAATTTTGTACACATTGCTTTATATGTGTGTCTGGTTTTATATTAACAACATTGGCAGTACACAAAGTGGTGCCTTAAAAAAATTAAAATCTGGATCTACATTTTATCACTCTCATTATTGTATTTCAGATTTTTTTTTTTAAAGCATGATGAATAATAACGATGTTATGAACACCAAAACCCAGACTTACTAAAAGCCTGGGTTTGACTTAGGTTAAAGCAGGAGCTGAAATTTACATCTCTAAAGGGTTTCTCTAAGGGCAAGGAAGGATTATTATCAAAGAAAACCTGAATTTGACAAGTATCCGTAGTAAATATTTTAGATTACAAGCATTTAGCCCACTGTTGCTCTCCAGAGAGGATCTTTTAGTACAATACTCTGACACTCTCAATTTTTATAGAGCTTCTGTCAGTAACATGACAAAAATCCTAGCACTAATACGATACAAGGACAAAATAAAATATATTTCACACAAGATAGAGCCTTTGAGCCAGGTGCACTCTTTCCTTCATTCACTTTACTTTGCTGATCAAAAAATACTAGGATAAGTGCTTTTCCTTGTTTAGTTTGATCCATATATTTTCTTGAACACAGAGAAGCTATTATCTGCACTTGGCGCTTCTTGATATCTGCGTATGCTCCTCTGTCAAGATGACACCAACAAACAACAAAAGCACATGTCACATAAAAAAATAAATATATAGACATGCATTTAGGCAAATATTCGGGAAACTCTAAATTCAACTTCTTCTCCTACAGTTTGCGTGTGTATTTCTCATACACAGTGCCTGGCAGCTAGAAAGAATGTTGAAAATCAATTAGTAACATCTTGTAACTTACAAGCCACTCTTTATGAAGGCCTTCTCTGATGACTCTTTCTCTGTGATTTCTGTTAGTTCGATGCATGAGAGTTGCACGGGATGTGGCCATTGTGTAAAATTATAATGTAAAAATGTTAAAAAGCACATCTACCTATATGTAACAAATAGCCTGCATGATGTAGTCCAGCAATATTTTACAGTCATCACTTTCTACTTTTGGAAACTACACAGCTGCTAATAATTACCAAGAAGGACTGAATCAGGATGCGTTTTATGCGTTGTGTCTGCTGAAATCTGCTAATGTTATTTCCACATCTATGCAATGGCGATGTTTGCAACTAACAATTATTTTATTTGTTGACTAATCTCCAACACCTGCGACTAACTGGCCACTGTCCAGGATGTACCCTGCCTCAAGCCCAAAGCTGCTGGGATAGGCTCCAGTCACCCATGACCCCTTAATGGGACAAAGCGGTAGAAAATGAATGAATGAATGAAAGGATAATCTCCAACATTTTTTTTTTATTATTCAACAATTATTTTATATGTGCCTTAAGATAAATTAATTAAGCTTCACCAAACAAAATCTTACCTGTTGCCTACTGTGCCAGGTTCAAATAGAACATAATGAAAAATGTAAAAATATAAAAATAATGCAAAAAAACCCCTTTTCATATTCATACACGTGACTCCTGTCAAACACTATGATTTACTAGAAACCAAAAAAGTGACATTTTAGTTCTCATTAACGTGAGCGGATGAGGAGATGAGTGAATGTTAACATTAACTCCAGCAGAAATCACTATTTATTACACTTCTGTGCGTCAGTTTGTAGAAGTGAAAGAAGCTTGTTTAGCCTTGTTATGAGACCTCGTTTAGTGACAGTAGGCTAACACAGATATGAATCAAGCCTCTCTCATGGAACCTCTTAAACGGTCCTCGAGTAAGAGAACCTCCTTACTGCGAAATACAGCGAAATACAGCAATTTACCGCCGTCCACCAGAGGGCAGCCTCCAAAAGTGGATATAAGCAAATATAAGGAGAAACCCAATGGTGACTTTACAAGTGTAAAACTCATGTTTACAACCTGGTAAAAAGATGGCTCAGAATTTATGATTAATATGTCCGTTTATGTTCTCTGAAAACTATTGTTTTACTATGGAGTAAAAGCGGAGAATCCCGGATGTAACCACCATTTTATTGCCCTTTCAAAACGAAAGTATCCGTAAATAGGGGACCAATGGGCGGATTACATTTATTTTATTTACAATCTATGGTCTGCGCTGTTGTTTGAGCGCTCTTCTAAATTAAACTGACTGCACTCCCTGAGGCCACACTGCCCCCTCCTCAGTGGTCTGGTATGGATAACCTCAGATGTGTACTTCCACACAGCACAGTGGAGACGGGGGTCTGCTAGCCTACATAAACAGTGACACACAAGTGAAAGCTGCTCACTTTTTGAAGTTTCTCTAAGACTGGGCTTATGGGCCACTGCATTTGTGGCTCCCTGGCTCGATTGTTGACTAGGTAATTTATTTATTCTTTACATGAGCTTCTTTATTTATATGTATTTATTGTATTCTTCAGGAGGTCACACAGTTGAGGTGTGATGTACATAAAATATAATGCCTTTTTACTTTACGTATTTCAACTTCACTGTTGGTTTGTATGTATTACAATAAAGTATTTGTATTTAAAAAGTGGTGGAGTGGTTAGCACTCCTGCCTCACAGTAAGAAGGTCGTGAGTTTAAAACCCGGCCGACTCAAACATTCTCGGCCAACTCCGGTCTTTCTGTGAGGATTCTGCATGTCCTCCACATGTTACCGTGGGTTCTATCCGGGTACTCCGGCTTCCTCCCGCCGTCTGAAGACATGTATGTATAGGTTAATTGGCAACTCTAAATTGTCTCGATTGAATGAATGTGAGTAAGAGGACCCCCTCGAAAACGAGATGATTCATCTCAAGGGATTAATCCTCACAAAAAATGTAAATAAATAAATAAATAACCTATGTAAAAAATTGAGAGTCTCTTTGAAGTGGCCTTACCCATGAATAGTCTAGATGCTGTTGGCAGCAGGTCGACCTGCTAAGCACTGGAGCTGTGAATCAAACTGGGCAGTCCACTTACTTACAATACTACTGATTAACTGGCAGCGCTGCAATGACTTTCCCACTTTGGACAACAAAGCAGGGCCAGATCTATCTGAATTTATCTTATCAAAATGCAGGATGTAGACACAATTTGTGGGACCCCTGAATTTATGTTAAAATTGCTGTGCAGTCCTGATTTGAGGTCCTCCTAAAGAAAGGCTTGTTGCAATGAGCATCTGCAATGTATACTGTATATTGTCAACCCAATATGTATTAAAAACCACACATCTGATCAAACCATAAATATTCATATATTAAGTTGTGTGCATAAGTTTACATACCTTGGCAGAATTTGTGATTTGTGAACACAAAACCCCTTTTTAGTTAGTTGGTTGGGTGAAGCCATTTATTGTCAGACAATTGTGTTTATTCTTTTTAAATCATAATGTCAACATAAACTACCCAAATGACCCTGATCAAAAGTTTACATACATTCTTAATACTGTGTATTGCCACCTTTACCATCAATGACAGCTTGAAGTCTTTTGTAGAAGTTGTGGATGAGGCGCTTTATTTTCTCAGAACTGCCCATTCTTTAGGGCATAGTGTTCGCTTTCTTCTGATGACTCAACCATGCAGCCCATTTTTCTTCAAGTGCCTCCTTATTGTGTATCTTGAAACAGCCCCCATCACATTTTCCAGAGAGTCCTGTATTTCAGCTGAAGTTATTTGTGGGGTTTTCTTTGCATCCTGAATTTTCCTGGCAGTTGGTCTACCTGACCTTTTCATTTTCAACTTTTTAATTAGAGTTTGAACACTGATCAATTCCTTTAATATCTCTTTATATCCCTGTCCTGTTTTATACAGTTCAATTATCTTTTCCCGCAAATCCTTTGACAAATATTTTGCTTTTGACGCAGAATAAAAAAACATCTGTGAAGCACCCGATGAAAGATGTAAGGGTCTGTCAAGAGACCATAAACGCACTGACCTTTTATACACAAACACTGATTACAAGCAAACAGATCACAGGTGAGGATGGTTACCTTTAGTAGCCATTCAAAACCCTTTGTGTCAACTTGTGTGCATGTTATCAGACCAAAATCATCAGGGTATGTAAACTTTTGATCAGGGTCATTTGGGTAGTTTTGTTTGTCATTTTGATTTGAAAAGAGTAACACAATTGTTTGACAATAAATGGCTTCACCCAAACACTATGAGTGAAAAAAAAGTTTATGTTTTATCATTTATATTCTCTAAAAAATGGCAAAAAAAAATCACAAATTCTGCAAAACTGTATATTAAATATGTTAAGTTAAACAAAAGATATGACTATTCTATAGTATTCACACATATAGTTAGATGCATTTTTTGCATATAATTGCATAAAGCAAAAAAAATCACAATGTGGCACATAATGAAAGTCTCTTAGTGTCCCTTTTATCCACATCATTTCAAATACAATAAAAATATGAACTTAATCAAAAATATGTATTCATGAGGTTCAGGACAATAGCTGCCTCACCTTTTCATATCCCTTTGTCTGCCTATATCTGTAGAACATCTTTCCCTGCTCATGGGTGACTAAATGAGATCTGATAGAAGGAGATGTATTATTTTTCTGTGACAATAGTTCTCCTGTTGCTAGTCACACTACTCTCAAATACGTTTGCATATTTGCCCCCAAACACATTACACAGACATTTCTTGTGTTAAACCAAGCCCATTCATCCAAAAAGTGATGTGGGAATTAATTTTGTAATGGATAAATAAATAAATGAATAAAATGCACAACAGTATTCCATCATACTAGTTATGATGTGATGAAGAGCTGATGAAACACTGGTAATTAAATTGCAGTGGAGGTAATAATAATCACTTAAAGATGTGAGGTCTGAGGTGCCAGGCTACATGCTTTTAGTGCATTTCATTGTGAATGTCTATAATTTAATTTATATATACAAACCCCATTCCAAAAAAGTATGGACACTATACAAATTGTTAACAAAAACTGAATGCAATAATTCAAATTTCAATATTTTATTCAGAAAACATAAAAAAAACATATAATATGTTTAAACTGAGAAAATGTATAATTTCAAGGGAAAAATAAGTTGATTTTAAATTTCATGGCATCAACACATCTCAAAAAAGTTGGAACAAGGCCAAGTTTACCGCTGTGTCTGCAAACAGTCTGCAAACGTCTGGGGACTGAGGAGACAAGTTGTTCAAGTTTAGAAACAGGAATGTTGTCCCATTCTTGTCTAATACAGGCTATTAGTTGCTCAACTGTCTTAGGCCTTTCTTGTTGCATCTTCGTCTTTTTTTTTTTGTGCACCAAATGTTTCTATGGGAGAAAGATCTGGCAATTTCAGAACCAGATCCTTCTTCTAAGCAGTCATGATGTTGTAATTGATGTAGTATGTGTCTGGCATGCCCCCAGATGTTGGAAAATGCAAGGTCTTCCCTGACAGAGACAACGTCTGGATGGGAGTATTTGTTGTTCTAGAACTTGGATATACCTTTCAGCATTGATTGTGCCTTTCCAGATGTGTAAGCTGCCCATGCCACAAGCACTCAGGCCCCCATACCATCAGAGATACAGGTTTATGAACTGAGCACTTATACCAACTTGTGTTGTCCTTGTCCTCTTTAGTCCGGATGACATGGCATCCCAGTTTTCCAAAAATCCTTCAAATTTTCATTTGTCTGACCACAGAACAGTTTTCCACTTTGCCACAGTCCATTTTAAATGAGCCTTGGCTCCAGAGAAAACACCTGCACTTCTGGATCATGTTTAGATATGGCTTCTTTTTTGACCTATTGAGTTTTAGCTGGCACCGGCGCTTGGCCTTGACCCTTATGCACAGAGATTGTTCCAGCTTCTCTGAATCTTTGGATGATATAATGCATTGTAGATTATGATGACTTCAAACTCTTTGCAATTTTTCTCTAAGAAACTCCTTTCTTATATTGCTATCTTGACTTCTGAGAGACACTGCCACTCTGAGAGGCTTTTATACCTAAGCATGTTGCCAGTTGATCTAATAAATTGGTCCTCCAGCTGTTCCTTATATGTACATTTAACTTTTCCAGCCTCTGCTACCTGTCCCAACTTTCTAGGAATGTGTAGCTCTGATAAAATCCAAAACGAGCCAATATCTGGCATAACATTTCAAAATGTCTTACTTTCAACATTTGATTTGTTATCTATGTTAAATTCTGAATAAAAAAAATAAAATTTAAACTTCCACATCAGTGCATTCTGTTTTTATTCACAATTTGTACAGTGTCCTAACTTTTTGGGAATCGGTTTGTATATTTAACTGGCTGTGGGGGAGTAGTAATGAGAATATTTGAACATAAAAAGCAAGGACATAGATGTATGTTTTTATAGCTGCACATTAGGTATTATTATGGTTCTTCAGTTTTTTTTTTATTTTCTTTTGTGTATTTTGATAATAATTTAAAAGCCCAAAAGTATTTAAAAGTCAAGGACCATTTTGAACAATACCAGTAGTTCTCCTTAGATCCGGTTAAGTTACAGAACCATGGTGCTCTCTGTTGAACTGGACAATGTTAGATTAAGTGTGAGTTTAATCTAAAGTTATTTTTATTATTTTATTAGACATAAATAATTCCTGTTGTTGTTCTTTTTTTTATCCAGGTGTTATTTTGTCCAACAATGTAACTATCCCCTGAAGATGACAACATTCATTCATGACAACGTTTTGGGCCTCATGCCCCCTCCCACCACCCAAACACATGCATGAATGTAAGAGTGAATACTTGTCTGTCAGTGTCTGTCTCTAAAGGTCAGCCTTGTGGCCACTGTCCAGGCTGTACCCGCCTAAGGCCCAAAGTTGCTGGGATAGGTTCCAGTCACCCGCAACACCTAACAGGACTAAGCAGGAGAACAATGAATGAATAAAGTTCATTTCAACTGATTGTGAAGGGAAAAAAAGGAAATAGGACAAAAAAGAAGTAATTTGCTGATAGAAAAATCATCAAATGTAATTCTACATTTGTGCCTGTTGATATACAAACACTACATGATATATTCATACTTTTATGATGTTTTACATAATCCTTAGAAAATACATTCAGTAAGGTCATATGAAGATACCAAAATAATCTAATTTTGTGTTTGAATGTTTTTTGATTTACAGCACCACTTGCTTGTCAACCTGTCAGTGTTGTTTTCCATTTCATGTTCAAGAACAAGTTTGTAGAGGTCTGTTTTTTTCAAAGAAATCACTGTATTTAAAAAAAAAAAAGGAGCTGAAAACGTGTCTGATCTCTGATTCAATAGAATTTCAGCGACACATCATCGCCTTATCACACACTAAATGCACAGTTTAAGCTTTGCAGTTCGCTGCCATCAAATAGAAAATGATAGAAGTCAAAGTAGTACTATATGATCAATTACAGTTTTATGTAGGCCCAGTGGGATGTGACCCTGACCATATTAAACTCACTGAGCTACTGCCATACATCACTTAAGTGGAACATTTTTACATTCAGCATGTAGCCGGTGGTATTGACTGCCCCAGATCTTAAAGTGTGAAATCTACTGTGAGAATGTTCACTCTTGTTGTAGATGTTTTTATTTATTTATTTTATTACCTTTTCCTTCATAAACTTTGAAATCCAAACTAAAAACTGTTTAAAAATAGAAATCTGACTCCTTCCAAAAATCATGTCTTCTTTCAGTTTCTCAAGCCTTCAGCTATTTTGGTTTTTATTCACTTTTTTTGGAATCGTCAAAAAGAGTCTAGTAAATCCTAGTAAAATATTATTCATTTTTATTTTATTTTATCTTATTTCATTAATTTTTTTTCTATGAAAGCAAAAAACAGATCTAACCTTCATGTTCCCTTTTAAATAATGCAGAAGCGACATGTCTAATCGAAAACCGTCTATCAATGGACAAAATATGTTTTTAAACAAGGTCATGAGGTCTTTAGAGCCGCACTTATTCAATGTCTGCTCATAGTCTCTGCCGTTTAGTCTGAAAATGTTAGCCATGTCTCTTCAGGTGAGTTTTGTGCAAAATGTTCATAAACTTATCACATTTTAATTTATTTAACCATTGAATAAATACACAACTTGGGTTCATGAACATGAGCCTAATAAAAAATAACATAAACTATATAATATAATAAAATATAATAAAAAAGGGTAGTTTTCTAAGTTTCCTCTTCTCTTGAAGTTTCCTCATGACTTCACAATAAGAGGTCAGATAGAGCTTCACCAAAAACAGCCTTTTATGTTGTATAAAAAGAAGATGTAAACTGTTCAAAGGTTGCTTCTTCTGTAAAAAAAGATGTAATAAAAAGTGGATAGGCAATGAAACTACCAAAAAAAATAGATAAGACAAAGCCTACTGAGACAGGACCCAGTGAAAAACAAGAACAGATGAGGAAGTAATGAAGTCCCATACACAAACAGAAACATAAATGAAATATATATTGAAAAAGAAACCCGGAGTAATAAGATAACACAGACAAAGAGAATGGGGCATGGACTTTGTGAGTAAAAAAATATATATGAAATTCTGCAGTAACCACATTGAGATTTGAGTCAGACTTGGTGCAACTTAAGGACAGCCCGTCCCCTTTACGCGCAGTGTCTTTATTTTTGTCTTCGTTTTGGTGCAAACATTTACATGCTGTTGCTCCAAAAGTATATGCGGCTTGTAAAGTGAACGTTCTTGTCTCAGTTCAACGCCAGCAAAGCCACTGTTCATTAGTCTTGCTCCAGCAGAGACTGGTGTCACCCTGAAGGGCTGAGCGTGTGTTGTGACGGAAGTCTTTGTGCAGCAGGGACAGAATAAATGCCACCTAGCCTACTGTTTATGAGTGCAAATGTAAATGTGCGTCACCACTGTCAAAAACACCAATTGCAAACCACTCATATTGCCGTATTGTGAACACTTGGAAAGCTGCAGCGCTAACACAATAGATTAGACATTTATCTACTCCCATATGGGCTTACAGTTAAGGTGATATTGGCCCAAAAAAGAACAATTTGGAAATGAATGTTCTCATGCCTGGTTTGGGCACTGTAGTGTGACACTCAATGGAAATTGTGAACATAACTTAATGTTGGCAGTAGTTTTGTAAACAATAAATGCCAAGACTTTTGAAAATTACAAAAAATAATTGTATCCCAAAAGGCAGTTTGATTACATAGAACAATGCATCAACGCGTTGGCAGGTATTTTGGTGTATTGTTAAATGAAAGGCAGGATATATATATATATTTTTAGATTGACAGGTCAAGTTGTGTATGCCAGACAAGAAAGCACAGTCTATTTTTGGTCATTTTAGATGTGTTAATGGCTAATTTTACTTCTAAGATGCCAAATAACATGTATTTGGACAAATAACAGCAGGTATTAATATACGGTACGTTATTTTAACACAAGTCACTGAGGTGCATCATATCTGAACAATGAACTCAATAAATGGATCTTAAATATAATATAACTGTTCACGAGGGACTCATTTTACTCATGTTTTACTGAAATAAATGAAGAGAAATAGAGGTATATAGGAGTAAAAACGTAAGCTAATGTTATTATGGGTACTTCACAGGGTTAAACCACAGTGTTCACTTGCTCCATCCTTTGATAAATCAGTCCACAAAGACAGTAAATGGAACAACAACAGTTGAGCAGCTACTTACAGACATCATGCCCCTTTTCCTGTTTGTTCCTCAGTCTCCACTCTGATCCAGGACTGCTCTCATGCTCTCATCAGCTCAGAAACTCACTCCAGCGGGTAAACGCACGGGAACAGCACGCGCCGTCTGTCTGCGTTGTCCAGCTTAGCTCAGTACAGTCCAAACATGGCTTATTTCGTCCATTATTGTTCAAAAAGTCAGCGCTGTTTTTTGTGGTCGACACAGCGTTTAGTGTCCTGCTGTGAACAGTTGGAAGTGCGCGTGCACGAGCCTGAGATGAGAAAGACCGGGACTCACTCCAAGTCTCCAGTCCCAGGAAAGAGATGCTACTAGAACCAGGACCGTTACAACTATTTTTGTGAGTTATTTATTAGTTTGTTGTTTTTACAAATTTATAAATATAAAGTGTAATTTAATTATGAATTAAATATATTGTATATATTTATGTACATATTTTTTATTTGTATTTAGACTAGTTAAAATGATTTATCAATACATTTTAGATGTATTCTTAATATTTAATACTATAAGTGTTTTATTTATAAATCTCGAATAGTTAGCTCATTCGATGCCTTCAAACACATGAGTGTTATCAGGCCTCTGTAAAAACCCCGCCTCAGAACGCCCACAATGGGGCATGGCAGCTCGTCCACACCTGTGTCAGGTGGAAGATGTCAAATCAGCCTTGTGTCACTGACTATGAGCCTTTTGTGAGGCGTAAGTTTGGACCTTTGGAAAGTTTGACTTTTTGTATGCTCTTAAATAATGCAAAAAAAAAATCAGCTTCACATGCACATTTTAAGTAACACAATCAGCATGTCACTTACCTGGTTGTATTTCAACGTTGAATATTTTCTGTGCTAATTAACCTTTTTTGGTTCATTCATTATATAAGTATATAATTATTGTTATTGTCTGGGTTTCTGAACCAAGTCCATCACATCAGTAGAGGCTACATAAAGTTAAACCCCGCCAGCTCACTAACCCACTGTCTCTGTGGTCATAGTGCCAGGTCAAAGTTCGGCTGGTTCACACACTGCACAAGTGGTCCTGGGTAGGACAGGGGTGATGGGTGTCTGAGGTGTGGGTTCTATAAGTGGACATGGAGGGCTGGTTCTACGAGCTTTCTCTGAAATTGGGAAAGGAAAGATTGTTGGGGAAAAATGATGCTTAGGAAGCAGAGGATTAAATCAGTTGTTAGAAGCAGGTACCTATTCGTTAAAAATTTGCATGCTGGTTTGATAACACAAACAGATGGTAGTAAAAGATGATAAAAGACTGAAAAGGGAATAGAAATATCCAAGTGTTAAACTATATGCATGAGAAAGAAGAAAAAGAAGGCAAAGAATAACACAGTTGAATAGAAAAGTGTATGATACCAAACAAAGTGAGTTTTGGTGTATGTGCCGACTACTCAAAGCTGAATATAGAATATGTACTGTATCTCTGCTGTATTTTGTTATTCTCTATTTTCTTTTTATATCCAGCTGTCTTTCTCCCATTTTCAGCTCTTCCTCCTAGTCCTCTCACTCTTACACTCCACACATGTGTGAATATGTGTGTGGTATGTGTAGTATATCTTGGTGCCGATACTATGTGCAGGAATAACACTGTATGTCAGTGGACACATGCTAATGCAAGGTGTGTATGTTACATGCAAATGAAGAAAAGGCAAGGAATAGTGTATGTTATGTCTATGGCAATGTAGCTGGAATTAAAAAGCATACTCCCTGCTTTATCATTCAGAAGTGTTTGCTATTTAAAATTATGGCAAATGGTGATAAGCCAATGAATAAAGTAGGAATAGACAACAGAGTGTACAAAGAAATATGTAATTTTTGGTTATTAAAACAACAAAATAAATAGTAGAATAAAAAGAGAGTCAAGTGGATAAGTGATGTTTGTACCATGTGCTGGAAACAGTATGTTCTGCTCTCCTCGTACTGGGCTAAAGGGCAGAACATGCTCATACCTGCTGGCACCACATTCACAAGGATACAATATGATTACCTCAATCTGGTGCATCTATCTTTTCTCTGCTACTCCAGTTCCATTCCTTAACATTTTTACTATTTTTAACATGGCTATTTTTCTGTTCTGACCTTCTTGTTTTCTTTTTTTTAGGCTGAATAAGATATGCAAGAAACATGCTTAATGTTGCCTATAATGTTAAAACCTACACAGCCGTACTTGTGCTACAAGAAATAAATGAAACAATATATAAAGTAACACCTGACAGCTTTGTGTAGCTGAGTTTACGTTGGCATATGAATAAAGTGCAAACAAATGAGCTACCACAAAACACTCAACTCAGCTACAGAAATATCAACTGATGTTTTAGAACAGCTTCTGCTCTTGTAACCTTTCCATTAAGCTTTCCTTCCACTACCATCAACCTTTGCCTCTCTCCTCATTCTTGGTAGCTCAGACTAATTGTTACATTGTTCTTGCACTAAAGTCACCCTGTGTAGACGGCATGGCTGATCGCCGCTGGTGCTAACAGAGCATGGGGGAAGGGGAATTGAACAAGCATTGACTTCAAGAACGGGTTAGCCTCTCAAAACTTCTGTCACAGCTACACTCTCGATGCGGACCAGCCTACCTACTCCACAGACCCCTTGGAATTACTACCTCCTCAGTAGGGTCCCTGGGGAGAACTAACTCTATGGACATGTTTTGTTTAACTGACTTAAAAGCTCATGCACCTCAATTGAACAAATGAATGACAGGAAAGATGTGCAAAAATGAATCAAAAAAGGGAGAAATTGTGCACTGAACAGAAGGGGCATTTTAGGAAAGTAGAGAAAGAGTTCATTACACTTTTGGGGGATATGTTTATATGTGCATGCGAACCAAGCCGTAACTTTGACCAGACCCTGGCTCACGGGGACAGTGGGGCAGTGAAACAAGCAGCAGCACGGGACCCCTATAACAACACTGCTTCTCGACCACCACATGTTATGTCATGTGTCCAAGGTGAACATGTGAGAAACCATAGGATTTTTCTGATCTATAATTATTCCATATACAGTTTGGTATCTTAGAAACAGCTTCCCCTTAACGAGTCAGTCTGAAAAAACAAAGAACAGAACATGATACTACCCTTGGCTGCATAAAACATTATTAAAAGCATTTTAAGCATAAGTGATAGAACATGAATCAAGGACACCAAGTCTCCTCTCAACACTTCTATGGCTATTTAATGAATTACTTCAGCCTCACAAATACAGGGAAGAAGCAGTTTTGGCTTTACTGAGCAGTGCACTTTGTCTTGTTAATCCTCCTCCAATGTCATTTGGATGTAGCTTTTAATTTGATTGCAGCCGATTCTGAAAATGTTATGGATCTCTCCGGTGTGTCCTGACATTGTTGCATGTTAAATCTCTTGACTTGGAAAAATAACTGTGGTTTTGTAATTGGGGGTAATGGCAAAAAGAGGCCCATAATATAAATTAGCATGTCAATATAGAGCTTTTGTTGCTGCACTTAATGAATTCAAGTTATTCTGGTACAACTGTGACACTGAAAGGTTGTGTCTTAATTATCAGCTGACAATTAATTAGTAAACTAATGCAGAGTGCAAAGGATGTGCAACAGCTTAGCCCTTTTGAGTTTGACAATAATCATGTAGACTGTGAGTAGACGGGACACAGGTTAGTTGAGAAACAGCGGGTTAGGGAGCCCGTACCACCTGGACTAACTGTTATAAAACTCTAATGCTCTCCCGCAGACTTCACTATATTCCAGGAGTAAGTGACTAATGATCCTCGTGTGTACTTTGTAGAATGCACACAGCATTATCAAACTTCGAAATTCAGATGTTTGTACTTTGGTATTAATCCATGTCAAATCCAAAAATTCAATTTGATTCCCGTCTCTTTCCTCCTTTTACCCAAACCATCCCCTTTATCATCTTCACCATGAGTCATTATATACTCCTGGAAGCCATTCCCGCCTGAAAACTCATCTATCTGAACCATCTTTTCTCTTGCCTTCTATAATCTTTCATTTTTTTAAATCTATTTTATAAGTGGGAATAGCCATATAGTGAATGTGCTGGAGTCTAGAAGTGGAAGGAGTTTTTTTGTAGTTGTTCTTTCCTCCCTTGCCCACTTACACTGCACATCTACACGGATGGACTTGATGGCAGCCACCCCCACCCCGTTGTCGGCCTTGCAGTAGAAGCGACCCCCCTTCTCCTTCTTGATCCTCTCGATCCGCAGTGTCTCGTTGTAGGATGTTTCCTGGAACTTGTCAGATGCATTGGCAGATATCGTTGTCCACCGAACCTACAGGAAACAAAAGGAAAGTGTCAGCAAAGTAAGGAAGCGCAAAAACACAGCTAAAATTGAAACACTTGTAATAGAAATCAAAATTGGTAAATTAGCCAAGCAAAGAATAGTCTTCTCAGAAGTAATAGTTGTTACTGTATATGTGAGCATGTAGGCTAACCAAATAGCGGTTGGAGGAACAGAGGAAGTTTGAGGTGTGGACCCACAGGTGTTTATTCACCAACATCAAAAATATTAACAAACTACAAGTTTTTAAAATACACAAGCTCTGTTGTTCCTTCTTCAAGCAGGACCTGCTGCATGCAGCACACACTTTAGACTGACGTCAAGCAATATTTATAGGAGAGCTACTCCAATTAGCCGCTACTAACCAGGTTACAAGCAGGAATGAAAGTAAGCCGGTACGGTCCAGTACGGCCTGCCACTATCAGATTCAGTGGCAGTACGCCGTACCTATTGGGAGAACCGGGAGATTTTCTGGTGAGCTGGGCCGTTGTTTGGCTGGTCTATTTAGTGATAACACAGTTTTTTTAAGCTTATGTTTGTAACAGCAAAACAACAACAACAATTCAACACATTCAGTCAATGCATTCTTTCCTCGCGTGCTCTCACCGTGCACCATGGCGTAAAACATCAGCCGAACCGAGAAAACTCTAACACCACACACGTATCTGTGGCCTGTACAGTAAATATTTCCTGTAAACATCTCTTTAGCTCTACGCTGACTTCCAGGAGGACAGTGAGCTGCAGGTGAGACTCTACAGCTCGTGCGTAACCACCCTTAAGCCAACGCCACTTTCTTTAGTCTTTAGTGTTGTCTGAACACTTTTAAATGTTGGGCTTCAGATTAAAGCATGTGTAGGTGTTTTTCTTCCTATTGCTGTGTTGTTTTATGCTCCTTCTATTATTCTAGTGATGACTAAATCTGGTTCAGACTGATAGCGCTGTTGAGGACCAAAGCAGCGTGCACAGATGCACTAACTGATTAGATCTTTCTCACTTTTAGGACGTAGATCTAAGCCCTGACCTCAGAGAGGGGCCACTGCCCTTATCTATCAATATTTCATACAAAGGCCTGTAAAGAGGCTAAAGCTGCAGCCTGTTGAGGGGTTTGTCTCAAAACAGAGGCGGAACAATGTGAAGGGTTTCAGGGTAAAAGCCCCAATTTAGGGAAGCCCCATTCCATAGACATAAAAGAGTTTTTGTTTGAAAGCCTTCAGTCTCTGAGGTTGGGGCCACTCACAATGTCCAACGAAAATATTATTACATCATCTAAAATGCCAAAGAATACAGGAACCAGACCTCCCTGCTATCCAGTACCACATACTGATGTCTGACTACACACTCAAAACTCTTAACGTGCTTCTTTTGGTGACTTTTGTCTGCTTGTGTAATGAGCTGCTCGGCTGTTTTAAATGCCCTATTGTTATAAATAACTTCATAAAACAATTGGATGTAAACAGCGCAAACACACAATAAACACACTTTCATTAAGATTTAGTGAAAGTCCCAGCAAGAACTTAAAACTACTTCCTTCCCTGGTTAAGTAAGTCTAATTACAACATTACCATTAGCTCCCACAACAAACATAAATTCTCATTCAAAAGTAGAAAAGACAAAGTTAAATAAGTTGAACAAATTTTATTATGTAGTTGTTCAAACTTTAAAAGCTAGAATCCATATACTAAATTCTAAAACCTTCATCACCCTTTAACCAATTTCCCACAAGGAAACTTCTTAAGGTGCTCCGACTCCCCAGGGACCTTTTTAGCCGGACCACCTGGAGGAACAGGAAGAACAGAGGTAAGTGTTTGAACCACCGTTTAACAATGCATTAGCTCAATCAGTTATTGCACAATAGCAACATACTTCTCTTTCTCTTCTCACAGGCCTCACCACACAGTAACTGTAACCTTGAATTAAAAGAGCTTCATTGCCATACATGTTTTAAAAAAGCGGAAACCCTAAAGGTCTGCAAAAACAGAATTTTATGTTTACATTAATGAATGGCATCTCCAAGTGTGTTTGATAAATCTTCAGAGATGTCAAGAGAGATCTGACTAAAAAAAGTAGACCCACATTACATTCATCAAATAAATAATAAAAGGGACTGAGAGCTGAAGCTGTAGACATGCATGTCTACATTACAAAGAAAAGAACGAATGGTAACAAGACAGTGTGCAGTCATTAAATCCCCCCGTCAGGTCATTAAATTCTCATGTCAAAATTACAAATGCTGTTATGGCTTTTTTATCCAAGTGATAAAATCTTTGTGTCCGCAAGTGGAAGTTAACGACACTAAGCGAATTATGTCCAACTCGGTTTTGACTAACTCTATATGGCTCTTCCATGGTTCAATTATCCCTTCAAGCTGTGGGAACGCAGACAGATACTTCTCCTCATTTAATCGAACACACAAATACGTGCAGACACTCGAAAAACTCATTGGGATGTTGTTCTCACTCTTGTGGCTCACTTGTGTGGCGATGGATGTCTGTGTGTACAGTCCATTAATCCCTATTAACCCTTCTGTCTGTTATCAACCTCAACAAGACTATCAGCCAAGTCCTGCTGAGGAGGTCACACAGGATAATGGGCCAAAGTCACTGATATGCCACGTGTGCATGTGCAAATGTTTGGTGTGGAGGTGTGTGTTTTCTACTCTCCTCCACACTCTTGGTCCTGGGTGTGCATACAAAATATTTGGGAGGTTATCAGCTATATATTCACTAAGTGTGTTTGTTAGAAAGCAGGTTGTATGGATTAGCGGATTAGCGGGGCCTGTGTAAATGTTCTGTTTATTCAGCTCTGTTTGTGGGAGGGATTTGGACAAGGCACACTGCCATTGATCAAACCAGCCAAGGTGAGCAATGAACCGAATCCTGTCGTTCTATGGTTTACTGACTCTGGTTTGCTCGCATGCGTTTATGTGTGTGTGAGTGTGTGTGTGTGTGTAGGTGACAGAGGGAAAGTGAGCAGCATCACTTTTATTCAACGTCTGCACGGATTACAACATGAGAGGAAATATTACAAATGATTGACATTGTATTTGTTCGAGCTTCGGAGTAATTCATAGGATTACAGTTTTCAGGAACATTAAGCTTAGTCCAAATGGTTTGGTTGGGATTGTTTAAAGTGCGGTTGAATGAGGTACAACCACTTTTACTATTAGGGTCTGGCTTTGGAGAAGTAGACAGAAGCTAATGCATTTGTCCCTTGCATACCAGATTTATTCTGTAAGGTTTATAAAATAGAGTTGAAAAGATTACCATTAAATTTTATTGTGAAAATGGCCTACTGCTTTCAATGAGCCTTTATCTAAAAAGAATAACAGAAATCCATCCATCAGACCCAAGTAACACCAAATGAAACATATACACATACAAAAATACATTAAGTCAAAAATGTGTAGCACATTATTTTTGAATTGGCTGGTTGTCAAGGATACTGTAATATTATCCAGGCACACAACAAACACTATGACTTTCCACACTACAACAAAACCCCACAGTTTTCAAACTAATGTCAGTTTTGTTTCATAAGTAGCATGGATCCAATATAAAATAATGTGAAGATTAAACAAAGATATTAATGCAACTACACCAAATGAGTATGCACACTGAAAACCGCTATATTATCCATTCAATTTATTTATTTATACAAGATGAGTACAGTGTCTCCCTACCACATGGAAAATAGTTAAGTGTATTTTAGAATGCCTTTCTGGTGACTACAATATATAGTTGTTCTGTAATTATGAAAATGTTCCCTTGTGTCTGTCTTAGGTGCATTGATGCGGATAAGTAGACACAGGAACCACTCTTAAAACCCTCCAGAACACCAATTTTAAGGGGACAATATGGAAAAAACATGAGACATATCTGTATAAGCACAAAGGTTGTTTTGTTGATCTGTAAAATCATGATAGGCATTAATAACATCAATGTGAATGCAAGCAGTACATAATGTTGGTCTAACAGAATATTGCTAGAAATAGATAAGAATAGTAACAAAAGGAGAAGAAAAAGAAGAAGGACGAGCGAAAGGTTTGAGGGAATATGGGTGAAGGCCACTGTTCTAGGTGAGAGAGATCGTAAATGTGTGAGGGAAAAATAAACAGATTTATTTTTTTCTAGTGCAAGTGAAGAATAAGAGGGAATGATATATGCGGTATCGCTGGCAGATGTTTGAAGGGGGAGGAAAAGTGCATCACGCTGGGAGTTGCTACACCGGGGAGGCAGATGAAGCGAAATACAGAGAGGTGATATTGTGAATAAAGAGGATATTGTGTGCGATGCAGATGACAGGCTGGCAGCAGAGGTGCCTTTATCTGTTGGTGACACCAGCAGCTTAAAACCATCACCTGCACTGCTTTACCGTGACCTCCCTCCACTACCTTCTTTTTCTCCCCTTCAATAGATACACCTCTTTTTATCCACTCATGTCCCGCTGGATTGGTCTGAATCTCTCTTGGACATTTTTATTTCTCCCTGCCAGAGCTATTTTCTATTCTCTCCATCTTTTTTTTTAATCAGAAAGTACAGAAAAGTCAAACACTCACTTCATCAGAACCATTTATATCTACATCCTTCCACAAGCTGGGACATAAAGATGCATTTGTTGAGTCAGTGTCTTTTTAAATAATAACTCTTATATTTGGTTAGAAGTTTATTAAGAAAAGAAATGTTACAGATCCCCTCGGGACGCTGTGTGACATAAAACAAAGTTCAGTGGGCCTCCGTTGAGCTGGTTGTCTTGTTCGCAGATGTTTCAGCATGACAGCAGAAAAGGAGGAATGCAGAACAGACGTGACAGAATGCTGTTACAGTGTTACAAGAGTTAAGAAATTTAGCCATGTTTGTTTTTTCACTGGAGTGATATTGTACAAGTCGGATTAGTTTATATTAGGTTTTCATTGCCAAAAAGAATACAAATCCCTACAAAAGCATTCTGACCTATTTTGCTAACCCTTTAGCCTTCGGTTCTATTACTGTGGTCTGCTTTCAAAAGGATGGAGCAAAATACAGCAATAGATAATTCTTATTTGAGAAGTTATGGGAAACACAAAATGACTATGTTTTTTTCAGAATGTTTCTTATGTCTGTGTTGTTCAGACAAGAGAAAAAAATGCAAAATGTTGTAGTTTTATTAATCAATCAAGAACAAGCTAGCAGTTTGGTTCCAGTTTTAGGTAACTTTGGCGCCACACTTAGTGGTGAACATATTTCCGAATCCAAAAATTGGGACACTTTAATTTTACAACAAATTCAACAATAGCACTTAACAAATAATATTTAAAATTTAAGTCACAGAAAATCTGTACAATGTCAATAAACAATTAGAAAACCATGAACTGTTTGCATTGCTTATAATGTTTTACAAACAGTCTACAAAACGCAGCATTTTCATTACCATGTACTTTTGGACGGTTGTATTGTTTCTGAATCTTATTTGTAAATCCCAACTTTCTTTTTGGCTGATTGTCAAACAGTAAACGCTGGAGAAGAATAGCAATAGCCTTGTGCTTAAAAACTATCAGTATTGAGCTACAGACCTGTTGCACATGCTCTTTCAATTGTTTAATATTGCCGTGGTAACTCTGTGATAAACGTTCAGACAGAAAAGTTGCAAGCACAACGTATCCTAAAAATAGGGACATTTGGGACAGAGAAAGGGGCAAAACCGAGATATTTTAGTATTTTTGTGGATATGCACCACATAAAAAGGGGGCTCAAAATCAGGACTGTCCCAGGTTAATCGGGACATATGGTCACCCCGTCCAAACAGCACTTAATAAATAAAACACATTGCATTTACTCTCTTGGACCATGAAGATTTACTCTCTTTTTAATTCTAATTAATGGCAACACAATCAATGGCCATTACTTCTGCATTAACACCTCACAGGAGTTACTGTTCTGGAGAATTCTAACCAACCCTTGTCAAAGTCACTCCAGTCATTTTTATTACTAGGCTACTTCAAGATTAAAACATGTTCACTTGCTATATAATATATTCCACCCACTGCAAGTGCCATAGCAATAATATAATAAGTGTTATTCATTTCACCTTGACTTGTCATAATGTCTTAGAAAAGTGACAATTTGATGACTATATTACAGTCCTAATGTCTCTCAACCGATATTGAATTTATATTGAATCTTTGTGCAATAACCAAGTCAGTAATTTGCGAGATTAAGCACACTGTATTTCTTTAGCATCAGCAGCAAGGATGTTTTTATCAAACTTTGCTATACTGTGTCAAATCTTGTTATGTGCAGCAGAAAACATGTCTTAGTGGCTTTGTTGATTAAACATGGCAAGCCTGTCATAATCTTTTGTGAATGAACAGCTTCAGTTTAATGATTTAAATTAATCTTTATACAATACAGACAGGTGCCCATTTATTAGACGTGTGGACACAAGTAAATCCTACTGTCACACAACAGCACTAAATAAAATTTCACTTGCTGAAAAATGAAAAACGTGAATTGTAAATAACTATTGCATTTATTGCTGGTTGTTGTTTTTTTATTGTGTGTTTTTACCCCCTTTGTTTAAATTAACAAAAGCCCTGTATTTATCAATATTTATATATAGGGACGCAGAAACTATGTGTGTCTATGTTATATATGAGGGTCTGTGTGCCTGCCTCATTATATATTATGAATATGGCCTTGATTAGAGCTCCAGAGAGAAGAACTAATGTGTGTCAACTGTAGTGACAGGTCGGTGCTCTGCAGCTGTGTCCCACTCCCTCTGCATGTATGTGTCCTTGTTGCACGTCTCTCAGTGTGTGGCTGTCTCTATCTCTTAACTCTCTTACTCTTTCCTTCTGTCCTATTTCCTGTCATTCTGCCTCCACAAATTCCCCTTGTCCTTCTTTCACATTCCCTTCTGTTGTGCCTTCCACTGACCTGTCTGTGAGCCTCTCACTTCCCTCGGAGTGACACATCACAACAGGATGGAGCAGACACGGTCCAATGGCTGTCGCAGCCTTTTGCCCCGCTGTCTAAACTGGAGACTGTCAGCGCTACACAACATAACATGAGGGACCTTAACTCTAAATTAGTATTTAGCCTAGAAAAAAGGTTGCGAAGGTTGTTTACATCTTCCACACTATGTTAATGTGTCACCAAAATTCAGGGCAGCTGTCAAAAAGGAAGAAAACAGTCCTGAAAAATGGTCTTTTGTGGCCTTATGCAGTTAAACAAAAACCACTCCACAACAAAAGTCCACATGTGAGATAAATCCTTGATTGTGAACATGATCAGCTCAGCTGTTTTATTATATATCCACAATTATTAAACAATTGTAAACATAATCCAGCCATGTACAATATCGCTTTAAGCAAGGCTTAGCTATCAAGCCATGTCCTATTCTTTGCAATATTTCCTTCTGGGATGTCTAAATCCTTTGTATTTCCTAAGATCACCCACTAGGAACGTACTAAGGCCTGCCTTCTCCAATTCTTTCCCCTCTTTTCTTGATGTGAAGTCAGCGTTGTACAGTGCTTCATCCATCCAAATGGCTCACTTACCGTGAATAGGCTTAAGATGGTAATCCTGTTATCAGGGAATAGTACTTGGCTCATACATAGTCGGCACTCAGTTGTTCACACAACAACATACAGACACATCCAGGATGCTACACATGACAGAAAAAAAAATCATACAAGGTACAAAAAAAGCTTATGGAATGGACCATTTCTTTACAAACAGAAGCTGCCTGAAGTGACATGGTGGGGATGACATACTGTAGATTGCATTTTACTCGGAAATAGCCTAGTAATTATCTGTCAGTTTGAGAACAGATGGAGCTATTAATTATGCAACAGAAAGAAGACAAAACTACGCACACATATAAAAGCATTTCAATCATTAACACCGCGTTGTTTTGCACATTTGGGTTACAAAGGTTCATGCACACTAGAGTGAAAGGAATAGGTCATTAGCTGTTATGATGATAAGAAAGAATAATGGTGGACAGAAAAAAGAAAAGGTTGACATTTACATTTACAATTACCACTCTTCCAAAAATATGCCTATTCAACCGTATTACCGTATGCCCTTTGTAGAGAATCAACATCACAACACATGGTTGTGGTTAAAAAGTTGTCCTGGCTTTACCTTGCACACTTGCATTGATAGAAAAAAATTAGCGTCACTATGCTGAAGATCGGGGTCTCTTTTCACCTAATTCACCACTGCCAAATATTAGGATATTGCATTAAACCAGCAATTAAGAGAGAGATCCAGCAATTATTTCCCTTGTGAATCCTTTTGTGAACGCATTGCCAATATTTACGCAATGTTAGTACAGTTTTGCTAGGCATGCAATCATAGACCCTGCAATGTTTCTCAGCAACATTTCTCTTCAACCAGATGGTCCCATCGAAGGCTAATGGAAAACCGTGACATTCAAAGTGTGTTCCTTATGTCCAGTCTACTCTGTAATCTTATTTTAGTTGCTGTTACAACTAAAATCTTTCAAATGGAAGCAGGGTTTTTAGTGCTTTTTGTAGCAAACCTGGGATATTATCCCTTGACTTAATACTTAATAAGGTTTATCTTGAAATTTATGGGTGCTTGGTTTATATGTTGTTATGCAGTTTTGATGGCTTCTTAGCCTCATATGACACAGAGCAGGCTTGGGGCTTGTGTATTTCCTGTTGCAATGAAGCCATCATTTAAATTAGACTTCTGGTGTTTTCTTTTGGCTTGATTTCTTTTGGTTGATAGTCTCGTCTTCTGCTGTGTCTTAAGGTTATGTTTTTTTTCACAGATTATCCTTTTTACAATATGCCATTATGTGATTTAATAATCAAAAGAAATAAAGGTTTTACACTTTCATTTCATTTTCTATCCATGCACAAACAGCTGCACTTAATTGGATATCCCACTTTGTTAATGATTGTACTAGCGCTGAACAAGAGTTGTCACTGACCTGTTTTCTTTTTTGAAGGAAAAAGTGCAGCCCCTTGCAGCCGTCAGAGCAGAGATCACACAGCGAAGTTCAATAAAACTGACTCATTGATATTGAACACGCTATCCCGCTCTCTAACCTTGTCATACAATATGAATGCCTTTATCACTCTTTCTGTCTGTGTAATATGGCCATGGGTGTGATAGAATTACAGGAAGCTAAGAAGTCATCAGCCCCTATAATAGTGTCATGTTCAAAGGAACATGCATTATCTTAGGTGCACTTAAAGTTTACCATTTTGAATCTGAAGGCCAAAACTGTGTAGGCTACAAATTTCCCAGGCGTGTATTAAATTTTGGAGCTGTTTCAAAATAAGCTTGGTCTTGAGCTTAATGAAGTCTAACAAACAGACTGAAAACACGATGTGCTAACACACAGTTTTTTGGCTTCTGTCATGGCAGCAGCGTCAGGTGTTACCTTACACAGTACGGCCATTGTGGATGTGTTAATAGACAGTGGCTAGTTAGAACAAAGATGGCACAGGAAAGTGAGGGATGTGGGAAATTTGAGCTGGTACTTTGCAGAGGAGATGATGTCATTTGCTGAGTGGCATGATGGAGCCAGAAAACAAACTGCACGCTCGACTTTGTATGAATACTGTACATTTATTTTGTTTGTTTGTTTGATTTTCATGATGTGCATTTTATTAAACTTTGGGAGTGATATAGGCTTATTATTTTTAGACCAAGGAGGGTCCAACTCATTACAATGTGTTACCACGGCAGCAGACACTCCAGAGACACTCAACAACACACAGTCAAGTATACAATCCAATATACGGTTGTATACCCCTGTACCCATCACTAATAGTGTGTGGTTTTGTTTTTACTTCATGGTCTGATTAGATTTTGTCTGAGTTTTTCTGTCTCCTGTTCTCTTACTGTCTCAAGTGTTCAAGGACAAAAAGTATCTGGAAAGCACACACATCTCAAGCATGTTGTCTACTGGTTCAAAATTACTAGTGAGTGAGACAAAGCCAATAGTCTGTTTGAGTATAATTACAAGTGATTGCTTTTGAAAGGATGAGACAGACAATGATTCTGTTGCGGATAGGCCTCTTGTTTACAGAACACCAGTGTTTTCACACCTTGAAACCGCGAACTTTAGAATCTGGTCGTGAGGTGTTCTCGTTTTGTTGCGGCTGCCACTCCACTCTCGTGTTAACTACAAAGCCTGCATCCTCTCTGAAAAATAATACGTCATAGGCACAATACGCATGCGCACGCAACAACTCTGCAGAAGACGAGGTAGAGAAAGTAGCAAAAGAAGACCCACCCTCTTCTGGTCTGGCATATTTACTGTACATGTACTGTACATGTACATATGTGGCTGTTTTGGGTGGCCCTGTGTGAACGTGGATAATGTTGTAACGTTGTCATATCAAAAGCAAATCGGCAATGGCATTACTGTTGCCTTTTTTCTGACAACCGTTTTTGTGTCCTGAAACAACTCTGTCTTTAGCTACTTATGCTCTTTAATGTAAAGAAACCTGCTTATATACTGTTGTGCTCTTAAGTTTACATACCCTGGTTTGAATGGCTACTAAAGGTAACCATCCTCTCCTGTGATCTGTTTGCTTGTAATCAGTGTTTGTGTATAAAAGGTCAGCGCGTTTCAGGGCTCCTGAGACAGACCCTTGCATTTCTCATCAGTACTACACTGATGTTTCTGTATTCTGAGTCATGGGAAAAGCAAAAGAATTGTTAAACGACCTGTGGGATAGGTAATTAAACTGTTTAAAACAGGAAAAGGATATAAAAATATATCCAAGGAAGTGAGAATGCCAATCAGCAAGTGTCCAAACTCTAACAAATAAGTGGAAAAATAAATGAAACCAAGATCCACAAAATTTCAGCCAAAACTGACAGAAAAATAGTTTGCAATGCAAAGAAAAACCCAGAAATAAATTCAGCTGAAATACAGGACTCTGAAAAAGGTGTTGTGAAAAATAGTCATTACTACGCAAACACCACAAATGATCTTACAATACCCAAAAAAGCACAAAATCAAACATCAAAACTTCTGGAACAAAGTCATTTGGACCAAAATTTTACTTTTTAGAGAGGCCTATAATGCCAAACTCATTCGTTCAAGGCCTATGATGAAAGGTATACCATTCCTACTGTGGAACATGGAGGTGGATCACTGATGTTTTGAGGATGTGTGAGCTAAAAAAGCACAGGAAAACTACAGCAGCATAAAGTGAAGGTACTGGACTGGCCATTTTCAGATGTTATGTGCATGTTTTGATCTTATTTCATTGATTCTTTAATAAGTGGTCACTGTCCTGGGGTTTTATGCTGCATCAAGTGAACAACTCACTGAAATACTAGGTCATATAAAGGCCAATTGTTCCCAAATAAGGCATGTTCATCATGTACATCCAATTCTTGCATTACAATTGATAAGCCTCGGGTCTCCCTGGAATGTCAGAGAATCTCTGCATTAAAGAGGTTTAGGCTACCTACCCATGCAATCTATTAAAACGGGTCGTTCAAACTAAAGCCCAACAAGGGGAGTTGGTGGAAAAAGCTGATTTGTAATGTAGGTTTATATAATTCTTTAAATAACATCAACTGACAAAACTTTTAATGTTATTTGACAATATAATAATTAAAACCTTTTTCACACTACTTTTCTGTTTTACTTCTAAGTTTTACTTCTAATCTGAGAAACACATTCTTTCTATTAACAATTATTACTGTGGCTGAGGAGCTATGTCTTCTGGATGTATTAAAAAGGTTTTGTTTTTTATTTTTTTTTACCAAAGAAAGTCAAGGTTGCTTGTCTCCCATCTAAAATTTATGCATATAGCGGATGCTGGATGTTCTTCTCGCTTTATTCCATCAACATATGTCCCTGTCTCATCTCCTTTATCATGTCCTCTTTAGCTATTTTTATCCTCCCTGCTGTGCTGCCTTCATTTTGCTGCCAAGTTTGATTATCTGCAGAGAAACTCGTTGGGGGATGACAAACAGTTTAGCTCTGAGATGAACCTCATGCAGATTTTCTCTGTTGGTTCCACATACAGGTAGGGGTCAAAGCATGACCTTGTTTGCATCGGAGTCGTGGCTGTGTAGCCTCACGCTGCCACCCGACCAGCCTCGTTTTCATCCTCTGTATCGATCGCCTTCCACTCACCCCTCAAGGACGGAAATCCAAAACCATATTCCAGACCGCAGCACTCATCTCCCCCCGCCACTCCTCCCTCCAACGCTTTCTTTTCTCTGCCTCCTCACTTTTCCCTTGTATGGCTCACTCTAACGGAATTCATCACACACAAACTGGTCTCAAGGTTGCAATGACCAGCAGACCCATGAATAAATAATAAGGAGGTAGGAATCACTTTCAGAAAAACCATTTACTCTCCTATTGTGTTCCTCAAGAAGCTGTGTGTGTGTGTGTGTGTGTGGCTGTGTGTGCAACAAGGAAGAGCTTTGTGACTACAGTGCTTTGTTAACTAAAAGCACACTGTTCCTGGGGTTAACATAAAATATCCTACAAGTTTTCTTATAAGTGACCTTTGACACTTTTTTACCTTAATCCCACCTTTGTTTCATTTTTCCTTCCTTCCCCTTCTTTATTTCCCTTCCTTTAGGTAAAAGTAGCCAAATTATAGTAGTTACTGCTTCCTTCTCTCCATTTCTTCCAAACTCCAAACACTTTGTTGGGAATATCCAAAGTGCTGAAACAAATGTAGACACAAGTACATGCAAATTCCACACATGTCTGATATGGTCAGGAAATAAAACCCATACACTTTTTACTGTACAGCCCTGCAAAGCCAGAATGTAGGAAAAGATCATAGAATAATATCTCCCCAACACACAAACTAATGCCATGTAACTACAAGCTGTGACAGCAGCCGCCATTCCAATTTAGACTGTATTCAGGACCTTTGCCTCTCCCTGTTAACAGTTTTGTAATACACACCTGACCTGTGCATCTACATATAAATGCATCATAAACCCTGTAAACCATCATATTCCATTCAGACTCCAACAGAGTCTTAAGAGCAGTGACTTACAAGATTCATCTCTTTGTCTAATTACAACAACATTTTGCTTACATAAATATATTTGTCTTTGTTAACTGGCTGTTTGTAGCTTCATGTATTGGTTCTTGCTGCTGACTGAAGAGTCACAAAGATACAATTAGACAAAGAATAAAGGAGAAACTAAAACAAAAGGGAGTGGATGAAAAACAACAGTTGTTTGATGAGAAAGCTGAATAAAGCAAGAAAAAAAGAGCACAGCAGTTTATGAAAAAAATAGATAGGAGGCAGACAGAGACACTGAGGAGAAAAGACCCACAAAGTAGTCAGACATTTCCTACAGATAGGTCAGTGTCAGAGCTTCTTAATCCAATCTGACACAGCAAAGGTAAACAATCAATCTTGATAAAGGATTGGATAAATCCTGTCTAAGACTCATTTTGGGTAAAGAAGTCATTTATGTGTCTGGCTTCACAAGAATAAATTGAGTAAAGAGGCACAGATTAAAGTTTTGAAAGAAAATGGCTCTGAACATTTAAAAGTAACTCTATAAAGGAATTTGGCACAAGTGGATCTCAACTGAAAATGTAAAAAATCTCTGCCATTCACAACTCATGCATCATATTCTTATGATCTTAAATAGACCCTTCAAAATGGGACACAAGCAGCTTCCTTCCAAAGCCTGAAAACTAGAAACAGATAAAAGTTTGCAAAATGCTAAGAAATAGCTTATACAGTTAATAAAATATGAGCCTGTTATGTTTTTAAAGACTCAGTGTGGTCTTCTCAGCAGTGTTTATCAATGAATGTAATACAATTTGTTAGCGTATTGTTAGTCTGACATGCGAGGGAGCCCTATGAGGACATTGGTTTCCAAACTGGAGTACATTCATAAATGATAACACGGGATCCAGAGGACTTAAACCTCCTGTGTGCATGCCAACACCTTCAGGCCAATAATAACTTCTCTGCGAGGGTGGAAAAAAGAAGACAAAGTTTAGTTTGCTTTTTAACTGTTCACAACTGTCAACATGAGATGAATACATTCCCAGCATGAGATGAAGAAAATGTTTCAAACTTTGTTAGACTGGCAAATTTCACAAAACTGCTGCTGATATGAAGGAATATAAGGAAACACAGTCAACCCATTGTTGCTCACAAGCCATAATACAGAGACAGTCTAATGCCAAACTCATTCGTTCTAATCTATTAGTATTTTAAAAGAGTGCATTGGTTGAGTTTTACTTTTTAATAAAATAAAAGCAGGCATGTCACTGTGTTGTTGTGAGAAGTGAGGGTTACAAGGTCACGGGGACTAGTTTTAAACTATCGCAGCTTTACGGTCAGATCAAAAGTACAACATCATCATGTAAGCAAAATAGCACATTATGACAGACAATGTTGGAACATTTTTATAATATATTTAGCCAAAACATTTACAGTTTACTCTTGTGTAACTCATAAATGACAAAGGTGAGGTATGTGCCGATGGGAGATAGATAAAGGAGAGATGTGGTGACACAGATCAGGTTATCAGTACTGCGATGGAGTGCAGTTGAAACTCTGTAAGTCCAAAGGGACCTGTACACAGCACCGCAGTGTGCTTCTGGAGCACAGCACACCATCTACTCAGACAGAGGTCACAGCCCACTGCCTTCTCACTTCTATTACAGTCTACTCATACCTTTCTAGTATAATCTAGTCATAGGAAATGAATGCTATAGCTTTTATTTTCTGGGACTTGTGTTTACTTGTTCTGAGCAGATTTGGGTGACTGGTGTCTCTTCAGATTCATGCGCCCAATGGTGGGTTGAAAACAACATTGAGAGACAGATGGGGGATGACAAGAAACAAAGGTCATGCAGTCAAACATTCTGTGGCTGTTGGTGCAAAATCACAGCTGAGTCTGTTTTTCTTATTAATAAATGTCCTGAACATGCGGTCCACATTTCTGAATACCTGGATATGTGCATAAATGAATCAATAATGTATGGTCACCACTGGTTCCTGTCATCTACTTTCACCAGTTTAACTTCTATTTTGCTTTAACTTCATTTACACTCACTGTGACACATTACTGTGAAGAATAACTTGAGAACGAATAACCATGGATTCACTGACCCCAATAAAGGGGCAAATATGCAACAAATAGCATATTTTAGTTACAGCATTATATGTCCTATACTGAGATTATGTTTAATTTATTTTAAGAAGCTCAACAACCATGAGAGTAGTATATAGTCTTAAAAGATTTATGAATATTTTTTGAAATTGCTCAAAAACATATTTTGCTGTCATAGTATATCCATGTTTGAGTCTCAGCTCTCTTCTGCAGTCTCAAGAGGAGCATTTCCCCACTGATGCTCAAGCTGCATCTTTCAGAGTGGATCTGTCTTGTTATGTTGACACTCCAACTCCATACTGTGCATGTGCTCCACACAACTGTACACAAATACAGCACAAGAAACATGTTTTGCCCAACACACTGTAAGCTATTTGTGCACATATGTGTTTTACATTCTAAAATGTTATTATTCAAAATACTAGTCCAAGAACTGGCTACCATTGGCAAAAAAATGTTGTCTATTTTTAAACTGCTCAAGGGAACAGACCAAGTTTACTATGATTTTACCACTTGTTTTACCACTTTTTTTCATATATTTATGTATATATGTGTTATATATATAAAAAGAATGCCGTTACTCTTGGCATATTTTGGAAAATGTGTATGTGTAAGGTCTAAGCATACCCAAGGATGGTTGGGCAAACAATTTGTAATTATACATACAATGCATCTTTGCATGCATAATAATACTGTATGTGGTCATAATTATATTGTTATCTTTGTTCTATCTGTACTAGCAATGCTACAAGCCCAAATTTTCTCATTGGGGATAATTAAGTATAATCTAATTAAAATTAGTTATATTTTTTTTATTTTATTTTTTTTTACAAAAGTGAAAGACGACCCAAATGAACCAATAAAAAGTCAACATACAGTACACATAAACGCTAACTGAAAACACTGTGCTCTAGACACAGGCACTGTTTTATTCATGTTGACAGGATGCCAGTGGACATGCACCCGTGATGAACACTGCTTTTCTCACCTCACACACACACACACACACAAACGCGCACCCACACAAACACACACACGCACCCACACAAACACACACATGCACACTCACACACGCACACACTCAGTCAAGCACAGTCACCTCAGTTCATTTTTCATCAGACAGACAGACAGACACAAGAGACAGAAGAAAAAAGAGAAGGCGTTCAATCCAGGAAACCACATGTCTTATCTGTACATGCCATAATGCTCAGACTGAATGTGTTCAGCCCTGTTTAGACCCAGTATTACCATCAATCCAGAAAGATATTTTATGGTAAGTAACCAGTGTTAGAATACAAGATATGTTCTTACACACAGAATGCATTTAGAGGTATGTGGAGCCCATGAAGCCAACTTTGATGCAATATCTTATCTACAACAAGCTATGTGCTGGTATTTATAAAAGTCACATAGGGACAAAAAATATGTGAACATTATAAGTGGAAGTGCATTATTTTTCTACTTAAATGCTGACCAAAAAAGCAACTCAAAGTGAACAGCCAAATAAAACACAAACAGAACTAATGACCTGTGAATGTAACGTAACTTAAAGACACGTTTTGTAACCAAGGCTAATCATACTTGCCTCAAGTCTTTTCAGTCACCATAATGTGCCTCTGAGAGTAACACACCATTTTATTCAAAGAGTACAAAGGTGTTCATACATTGTGATATGACCTGCGGCGTGGCTATATTTTCTGAGATAAATAAGTCCTCAGTAAAGCTAGAGCTAGAGATATCATATGACAACAATACCAGCAATCTATTGAGCCAAGCAGAAGACGATTGAAGTGGGAATGACTGAGCCACTCTCATCAAGCCACACTGATTACATTGTTCAAGGTATTTTTAATTCCAGCTGTAGATCTTTTGTTGATTCCATTGGCTACCTTTCTTTGTGTGACAACAAAATCCAAGACCATGTTTTTGCTTATAGCTAATAACACAGGATTTGGCATAGCATAACGACCACATGACTACATAAACTCTCAACTCCAGAAACAGAGAGCCAATATGCTTGGCACAAAGAACTGCAAATGTTATTTTTGTGGTCTTTGCGCAGTTGATGGCACTGACTAACCTTTCCTTACAATCCCCACAAATTTCTTATCCTAGAGTGTTTTGGGCATCCATAACTGTTTATACCAAAAAAGAAAAGAAATAATAACTTTCTACCAAGTGTCCTTGAGTTTCTCAATTGTCACTCTAGATTTGGAAAAAAACACTTTAAACAACGCACTTGAAGTTTTTTTTGGCACACGTTGTGGTGCGTCATTGTGTGATGACGGCAGTGTGTGAGCTCACCTGTGGTCGCGGGTGTCCTTTAACAATGCAGTGCAGAACTAGTGTGTCTCCTTCTTTGATGGTGTAGATCCTCTCACTGATGTTATCATCCTTGACGTTACACGCTGCACCTGAGTGCACAATCTGGGCATTGGCAGGAGCTGTACATGAAAACACACATTCACACACACACACACACACACAGGCAGACAGGTAGCCACGAGGACAGACAAACACACAGACAAGAGAGAGATACAATATTACTATTTAATAACAGCATTCTCTTGATAATATCATTGATAGACTACTGCCACTACATTGACAAAGTCATAGTTTCTGGAGGTAATAGCTGAAAGGTTGTTTTGCATCATTGTTTAGCCTACAGATGAGTTCACACTTCACACTGAATACAGTAAATGTATGACTGTACATCTATCTCCAGATAGATGATGCAATGAGTTCCCGGTGAAGAGAAAACGATACCTGAGATGCAGTATGTCCTCATCGGGCATCATCTGCCACTGGATCACTTTCAGTGTTAGGAAAATTGAGCCAATCAAAAAAAAACAAGTAATAGGGCCCACCTCAGGACTTGGGGCCAAAGTTATGGCCCACAAAGAGCTTCTGGGTTATATTTTATTTAGTGGTTTGTTGTTTATTGACTTTTACATATGCTATCTTTATTTTGTAATTGGAAGCATAGTTTACCAGGAAGCTCCCACATGTGCAGTTTTAAATTAACCCAACATTGCTACATGCACTACATATTGCTGCCTGACCAATCCTGACTTCCCATCTGTCACACAGTAAACCATATATAATGCCGTCCAAACTGAGATGCCAAAACTGCCTCAGTGATGTTGATGTTGATGCACATTTAAGTGTCTAACCTGGTATGCATAGGTTATAACTTGAATAAAAAAACAATTGCTCATTAATATGATGAGATGGTGTAGATGTAAAATGGCATCCAGGCAGTTTGTACAAAGTCTGTCAGATATTATTTGATCTTAAAACATATAAGTAAAAAAAAATGACTGTGATACCTTTATGACAACAATATAACACAGTTGTAATGGCTTTATTCATTTTGAAATATTTCCAAAAGGAGTTCTTTGCATTAAATTTATTACCAAAAAAATACTTTGTTCTTTTAAAACACAATATGAAGTACTCATTAAAGTACAAAATATTTTATGATGTCTAGCATTATCATTACTACACTTGCAATATAGTACTAAATAAAATAAAAAATGTAAGAGTTGTGACAGTGGCAGACTGAGGTGTGCGCAGCGACAACCGCTGTAACATGTAAGCACACACCACATTGACCCATGTGTGGAGCTGGCTTGCGTGCGAGTGTAGCCTCAGATGGCTTGACCTGCTCCTCTGATGAGGGGAGACAGGAAGGGCGGGGGGGCGGATACACACAGACACAGTGGGTGGAGGGGGGCATGGGCAGAGATGAGCGTAAGACCCCAGAGAGAGGCGTACGGGACGGGCCTCGAACACAATGATGTGATTAGCATTGATTCACGGCGCGAACACATCTTCACTGTGTTCTACAACTGTTTCCATTGAACAGACAGAAAGGAAGTGGGCGGCCTGTTCACCTTAAACCCCTGCTTGATCACACAGAACAACGCCAAACCCAGTCTTTCACAGGAAATACACATCAAAACTGGGAAAAGGGATGTGATTGCGTCTCTGCACATTTTCTTGTGTAGGACAAGTGTTAAATAGCTCTAAGGTATTGGGATGCGGAGAGTGTGCCTGTCTACTCCAGTTTGTACATTCCTATTTTCCCCTTTAAGAAACAGTACAAAAAAGGAACATGGTTTAATTTAGTTTAGTTTATTTCGGTCACTTAAAAAAAAAAAATTAAGAAAATTCAATTCAATAACCCAAAATACAGAGCGAAAGGGTGAAGGCTGAAGTCTAAACTTATTGTCTCCCTTTTTTCATTTAAATTAAAGTTGCAATACAACAAAATAACAAGAAGGAGAAAAAACAAAATGATAATATTTTATTCAAAAAAACAAACAAAAACAAATATGAGTGCCACCACTTTCATTCCACCACCATCAACATTACCACTATGCATCAACATACAGTACAATATACATATACCCCGTCACTACAATCAAATATTCTTGTTTCCCTTCCTTGTCTCCCAACAACATGGTAAGCGACAAGAAAAAATATGCATTCAATCACGCAAAACAGAATAAAAGCTTACTGGATTAATGACAAACAAAACAATATTACTATGCATATGAAGTATATTTTGTGATATTTTCCTCAAAGGGTCGTTAAAAACGGCAAAGCCCTCATATTTCTCAGTTGCTGTTGTTCATGTCTCATCATTTGAGTCACAGCTCTGGTGAATGTGAAACAGCTCACTCAATCATTCAGCCATAACTTTCTTCTAAACCATACATCAAGTTACCAACATATCAACCCACACAGAAAAGGCCAGGCTCATTCTGTGCCCACTGTGATGGGCTCCTTGACCCTTATGTCAGCCTGAAACTCTTAAGTACACTGAGTAAAGAAAGTAACTTTATACCAGTTGGATTTACAAATATGAGATTGCCGTGGTTCTAATTTTACCTTTACTCGATTCATCCATATACTGTATGTTTGTACATGTTGTAATGTCTGAAGCAGACTTCAGCTTACTAGAAAACCGTAAAGGTTACAACTTTCCAGTTCCTGACTGCATTAACCTAAGTGCCACATTAAATGGCTCAATATAAATAAATTAATGCTCAATATCAAAAAAACAAACTTCATATTATTCATGTCTTCTGAAGGTTCTGAGTCATTCAGGACTTCTTAAAAAAAGGTTTAAGTAAAAACATCTGGACTCAGTTTTCAAGGTGAAGATGTTTTGTCTCTAATTTGGAATTAGAGGGTATTAGAAACCACATTTTAGGAGTTCAAATTGATAAAAACTGGTGGAAAAAGGTGGAAATCTCAAATAAATTTACTCAAAAGGGAAAAATCAGCGAAGCCATTGCCACATTACATAAGGTAAAACACTTTTAAATAAATCTGCACTTGTTCCGTACAATTCCATGAAAGGCCATATTTGCCATATTTAACATACTGAGTAGAAATTTGGGGGTCGGCATACAAAACTTAAAGCCTATATTTATTTTAGAAAAAAGAGCTCTAAAAGTTATCAGTAACTGTGGGCATAGAGCTCCATCAAACACATTGTTTCTAAAATTCAAGGAGAATTTAAGGGGAGAACATAATTTAAAGGTAGAGTGTGTTTGTACTACACTGATGATCCTATGGCCTGGACTGGACAGTAATATGAAGAGTGGGGTAACTTTGCAACAGTTTAACAAATATATATATATAAAATATGTTTTTTGATAGTTATACTGGGATAGAAATAGGGATTGTAGAAGTAGTAAAAATGTTAATAATGGATTAAATAATATAGTACATATAATAGAGTCTGTTTTGTTGTTATTGTTTTTCTCTTCTGTTTGGTGAATGGAATTTATTGTAATTGTTTTGCTGTTTTGTTGATGTTATGATGAATAGCACTTTTATTTAAATGTTAAAAGGCTTAGGCATAATTAGTCTTTGACTTCAGCCTAAATCCTTTTGGTCTATGATTTAAAGTTAAATGAGGGTGTTGGAGTCTTTCTTATTTTTATTTTATATTTAAACATCCAAATTAATGTTGTCAAAAAAGAGCCTTTTAATGATTTCTAATGTTGGAGGAAATGTCTTTTATTATATTATATCCCTTTGAATATTTACCTGCATTAAAATATCAGAAAACTATGTTCCAATCGTCACAATGAAATGAGTGTGTAACATTGGAAAAGAATGTGTCGACACCGAGAGAGGGTCCAGAGGTGTGTGCTGCTAACATGGGGAGACAGAGAGCTGATATAAATGGTGAATAATTGTCTCCTTACAGCTTATTGGTGTGTCTGCATTACTTTTCCTCTCCAGAGAGAGAGGGAGGTCGGCTCCTCTGACTGCTCTTGCCTGCGGCAGCTTGTGCTCCTTCTACTGTCTGTTCAACTACGGAAGGGGCACCAAGAGGATAGAAGAATAAAGAATAAGGCAGGAAGAATAGAGATCCAGACAGTGAATAAAAAAAGACAGAAATCTAGGGGTAATGGAGAGATGTAAGAGGGAGAAAAATAACTAATTCAAAGGAAGGCAAATAGGACAAGTGTCAAAACCTGGAAGTGGGAATTAATGAGAGCCAGTAAGCAGGTCAATGGTTGAGGTGCCACTCACAAAAAAAAAAAAATAACAAATCATCAAATAGAAAAAGTGTGACTTCTTTTTCGAGGGTTTGTTGTGAGAAATGCACATGACTGACAGCTAGCCAGTGGGGAGGAAGGTGGATTTAACAATGCACAGCAGAGCAAAGAGAAGCAAAACCAATGAATGATGCAAACAACGCAATAGTTTTCAGCCTATTACACTACAGAGAAGCACGCTCGACCAGGAGAATCCCACCAGCAAAACAACTACACAGGTTGGAAGTAAAGTAGATGCAAACTAAGCAGCAATAATATCTGTGGAAATAAAAGCCCAGATAGAAATGGGACATCTAACAATGACAATTTGAAGAATGGCACTGAAGCTTATGGATTGTTCTGCCCTCACTACTTTCCCCGGTTGTATATGGCCCATAGGGCACATGGGACTTGGAGTTTTTTTCTCCACCGTGATTTGTACTGACTAGTGGCTCCCAAGACAGGACAGTCTGGTGACAAAATGATTAATTGTTGTCATGTCCCAAACTTGTCTGTCTAAGTAGTGTATTTAAGTTCCTGTGTATTATTGTGAAATGTCTTACTTCTGTTGAATTGTTAGTTTGACTTCCTGTCCTTGTGTCTTGCCCTCCGTTGGGATTACCTGCTCCGCCCTAATGTGCTTCACCTGTGTCTCATTGTCATCCCTTTATAGTCTGTGTGTTTTCCCCTGTCCGGGGCTGGATTGTCATTTTGAAGTTGCATTTTCAAGTTGAATCCTCAAGTTGACTCCTCAAGTTTGTTGTTTCCTTGTGTGTTTGAATTAAAACCTTTGAACCATCTCCCTTGTGTGGGTCTGCACCGTGAGTCCTGCCGTTCCTGAAAAGTTGTGTTCCTGACAAATTGTTTTATTTAGCCTCATATGAAAATCCACAGTAAACAGTAAAAAACTTGACCATTTTCAAGTTATAGATGCACCACTTGACTGATCTGTGTGCTTTTAAACATGAGGCGGGTTGGGACAGTGGATGGGGTATTTCACACAAGACCATGTCCTATCAGGGTTCTCATGAAAAGTTGCACAGGAATATTTCCTTTCAACGCAGAATATGTTAACATACAGCTTTTGTTAAGGTCTTTATAAAGAAATAACATGGGAGCAATGTGTTTCTGCAACTCCGTGCACAGTGTTCCTTTTTAGAGCCCTTTTCAGTTCATATAAAGGCTGATCATCACTCATATAAGCTGCTGCCCGGACAGCAATCTGTCTGAATGTGACAATTCATTGATCACAAAGCTCCTCGTGGACGCTGATTGAAAGTGTTGTCTATGCATTATTGGAAACTTTCTGAAACATTCAATGAGCATTAGTCCTAAGTGAAACATAACTATCGGCAAATGCCCAGACTGATTAATTGATTTGTCACCGCCCGGCATGTTTGTTTTTGTTGGTGAGACAGGACATCTCTCACTAAAACTAATGATGAGACACGAGAGCTGGTGTCAAACAGCACTGACAGTTTGACAGAGTGCTGAACGCCATGCATGTGATTTGGCCTGAAAGAGTGCGTTGGAAATGTGAGCGAATGCCTGTGTCATTGTCTTCGTGCATACGTATTAGTTTATGTTATACAGTATCTAGCCAGAGGAATTCCACAGAAGGTCATGAATCCCGTCGAACGCGCCGTCACGCACAGAATGATTGATATGCGTAGTTACTTTATAGGATCTGCTCATGCATGCCGATGAGCTCTGTCTCAATTCACTTCATTCACAAGAGACCATTTAGATGGCTTGGCCCTTCCCCTGCCATCCCACGGCCAAGCAGAAAAAAATACCAGGAAAAAGGGACGGAGAGGAATAGGGTGTAGGAAAGAAAAATTGCAGACTTTATCGATTAAATGCAATAGAGGGAAGTGTTTGTCTGACCCAGAAATACACACACACATTCACACCACTGCCTTATGACCAAACTCCGGGTGACTTGGTCCCCTCAGCGTTTTATCAGGATTTCTGCTGCAGACAGGACGGAGCAGATCAAATGGCTTAAGTCACGACCCCATCCTTTTTATTTTGGCTCGATAGGAGCTCGTGTCTGGGACATTGATTTAACTTTTGAGACCCCAGTATTATATGGCAGTTATATATGAAAGGACTAACCTTCTTTAACCTTTCTCTCACTGCAATCAAGCGTAAATTGCACTCTCACTGCGGTAAATAAATAAATCATCTGGCTGTGGAAATAATACAATCAGCTTCTGTCTTTTAACATGTCACTAATGATAAAATATATGCACCAGAATGTGATAATAGGAGCACCAAAAAACTAGCAGTGTTTCTTATTTTGTTCTAAACTGATTCTGGCTCAGAGCGATTTCGCTGTTACTTGCTTCAGGCAGAGTTAGATGGCAATAAGGAGAGCAAAACTGTAAGAAGGCTTACTGATTTGCATGCACACTAATGTCCTCTTAATAGACCTAATAAGAGCGTTTTGTTTAGACAGTCCAATTACACTTGCAATTAACTGGCATGGCATTACTAAATGGAAGTAATAAAAAACTGAATTTAACTTGATTGTTCTGAAATATGCATGCCCTTTGTTAGAAAGGTGATATGTGGTTAAACATTGGTTGTGTGCATTGCAAGTATTTGAAATATGAATATGGTCCATGTCAGTGTTAACAGTGTTAATACGGTCGGGATCTGGTGAATAGGCTTCTCCTGCGGTTGTCTTAGCCTTCATAATCCTTTTGGCAATGAATGTCAAACCCTTACGTAGAAATGGGGTATTACTCTTTCTGTCATAGTTCTTGGTTTTTGGGGTTACCTAGCATAACAAACACTATTAAGCACATTTTAAGCGGCCATTGATGGCATCATAGGTCGTGACTGTGTTTGATGGAATGTGAAAAACAGTTCCTATTGTTTACATGTGAAAGCAGCTTTGAGACTTTGCAGTAAAATAACTGTATGATTATAAATGCCATGCAGCGCTGAAGAGGAAAGGGCACACTGGATGGAGGTGAAAGGTGTAGGGATGTTGAATATAATCACATGGACTGTGTATGTCTGTGAACAGAGTTAAGTTTAAGTTTGATGGAAAAGTTTGTTGTTTTGCCCTTTTTTTCCCTTCCTTATTCCTTATTCAGTGTGCTCCAGTGGACTGTGCCATCGTGAGTTTTTGGGTGACTTTTCCCTCCTCTGACATGTTGTGAGAGCACAGCCTGTTCCAATTATACACTTTGTCATATTTGGTATTTTATTTGTATATTTATTCTTTACATGGAAATAATGCGGGACATAAAATTCTGATGAGTTCAGAAATGCCAACAGGGTATTTAAAAAAAAAATGCCATAGTCAAAAAGATGATGTTGACATCTGTAAAACATAATTAAAAGACAACTTTCTTTCTGGAAGTTTCTGTAATGAGAAAAAATAGAAAAAAACAAGACAAGACTGCAGTAATAATAATTTGCATTGTTGTTGTTTATCATAATAAATGACAAAGAATGACTTAATTACTTAATTTTATATATTATTAGCTTTATAATATATAAATCTGTAAAGATGAAAGAATTTGCATTCACTAGTTTTACCCAGTAATCTGCCCTGACAGAAGTTTTGGTTCAACAGTGCAGTTCATTTGATTGAGATGATTAAATACTTTGCTCAAACCGTACATTTCAATACAACAATATTTAGATCAAGGTATAAACGTATTACTTACAATACACAAATACACAGTTCTGTCAAAGTAAATGAATAAAGATTTGTGAACTCAACTAATAAAACTTACTTTACCCTAGAAAGTGTGTGTTGTTTTGAATCGTGCAAGGTGGTTTACTTTAACCAAAATGTCCTAAGTCATAAAGCTGTGTATTTATTTGAATCTCAACAATCTGGGAGTGAACTAAATGGGAAACCCTGGTAAGTAAACTGCTTTTTAATGTAGAAGCTTATGTCTCCACTGGGCTCATTATGATGTTAAATATCTTTGTAAATTATTTGTAGCAGAGAATGAGAGGCACAGAGATGTGGGAGATCTAATACTGAGCAACTCTGCATGGTTTCTTTTTGCCATAATTCAAACTCTTAAGTGATATCTGCAATTTGCACTTCACACTCCCAGATCTCCCACAGCAAAACAGAGCAACTGTTAAATCTGGAGACATATTGAGCCAGGACTGAGAGACAGATACCGTCAGAGCGCGGTAACAGCTGGCCAGGTTTAGAAATTACTGAAAAGTCTTCTTTTATTGTGTTGTGTCCTGTTCCATTCAGTGTTTTTAAGCATATGCCACCCAAAGCACCTCAGGAGTAACATATGGTAAGTGAACATGTTTTATATTCAAGCAGCTTGGATATGATGAAGAGAAACAAGGAGGACTCTCTCTGCTCTGCAGTTCTTCTGATTACACAGTGACAGAAATGGAGACGTTAAAGAAAGTTGAACAGCATGAAATAAAAAAAAAAAAAACTTGCCTTCAGAAAGATTGAAAAAATTCGCCAGGTTTGAATCGTGTTAAAAAGTTCAACTCTGATTAATTCACGAAGGCTATGGGTCTATATTACATGGATCCTTTTTACAGTTCATCATTTCTCTGTGGATTATTTGTTGCATAACCCACTGTATATTATAATAAACATGTAAGTACAGTGGCAAAAAAAAGTATGAAAAACGTGTTCAAATTTTATGGTTTTCTGAATAGATTTGTCTTAAAATGTGATCTGATCTTCATCTAATTCAAGGCTGTTGACAAACATAATGTGTCTAAAAATAAGTACACAAAAAGATTCTGATCTTTTATGTCATTATTGAAAAAAAAAAAAACAATAATCTCATAGTGCTTGTGGAAAAAGAATGTGAACCCTTGAGTTATGTGACACATGCGTTGCCAAAAACCTGAATCCGAATCAAAATCAGAAATTCTGCTTCTGATACTCAAAAAGAGCTTTCAGTGCAGCTACGATCAAGAATTGTTAATTTAGATAAAGCTGTAAAGGGTTACAAGTTATTTCAGACTTTAAGAACTTGGGCACCCTGTCAAAATAACACATTGAGCACAACAAATACTCATCACTAAGGTAAAGAAACAATCCCGAATGACAGTCAAAGATATGAAGGCATCATTGGAACTTGCTAACATCTGTGTTCATGAGTCAATACAATACGTTAAGCCACTGAACAAGCTGAGTATCCACAGAAGGAAATCCACGAAGGAAGCCACTGCTCACTAAAAATCACCAGTTATTAATTCTGTGGAGTTCACTACACATTATCTAAGTAAATAACTGATTCTGGACTTTGAACTTCAAAATAAACTTAAACGAAAAACCAAGAGAAAACAGAAAAAATTTTATTTTCAGTAGAGAAACATTACCGTACTTTTCTGGCCTCACAATGTAGCAAAGGACACACTCACGCACCCATCCAGAGAGAGCAATAACAAGAGGAACACTTGACACAGCAACAGCTTCTTTGAACAAAAGAGAAAAACATGTCTGTGTGTGTACACCTGTGACTCTCTGTGCCCATATTTCCAAGAAAAATACAGCCAAGCGGTCAACAATGGACAGAGTGCTCAGACCAGGTGAAGAGGTAGAAAGAAAGGAGGAAGCAAGAAAGAACGTCAATAAGAGAAGAGAGTGGGGAAAAAAAATGCTTCAATAAAAAGGTCAGAGTGAGCGCTGGAGGAGGAGGAGGGGGTGATGAAGTGATGGAGAGTGAGGCAGACACAAGTGAAGCGTAGACACAAGACATGGAAGTGGCAAAAAAAGAGTTGAGACATTATATACTCCATCTCTTTTAACAGTCGCACCAATAAGGCAGCGAAAAAATTGAAAAAAACTAAATTGATTGATTGAGAGGAAGCCGAAAGTTAACATAAACGCTAAGAAACGCTGAGGCAGACAGAAGCGTTAGGAGATATACTCGAGAAGAAATGAAGAAAGGCACAAATGGAAAGGTTCTAACAAGCGAGATGTGTAAATCAAAGAAAAAAAGTAGCTCAAGAAGGGAGAAGTAAAAGAGATAAAGCATATAAAGAGCAGCCGGGGAGAGTGAGGAAATGATGACACCGAAGAGGTAAGGAAAAAGAGGCACAAATGTAAGAAATAAAACCCCAAGAACATGTCAAAACGTAAATAAATGACGTATGTTTTTAAAACACAAAAGTTGAGGCCATTTATGTTGAATTATAATCTCCATCTAATCACACTTGTTTACACATCTCAGATTAGTGGCTCAGTGGTCGTCTTATAACCGGAAGGTTGGCAGTTCGATTGCCGCTCTCTGGATAAAAGCGACTGCTAAATGATAAAGCGACTGCTAAAGGAGTAGGTTTGATGTGTTGTGGCCTGTTAACACATTAACACAATCTGATTGGGCCATATCAGATTTGATATCAGAAACCAGTCAACACAACTGACCCAAACGTGTCGAAAGAATGACTGGTGGTGGTTAGCACTCCTGCCTCACAGCAAGAAGGTCCTCGGTTTGATACCCATGCAGGGCAGAAAGTGTGGAGTTTAAATGTCCTCCCTGTGTCTGCGTAGGTTGCCTCCGGGGGCTCTGATTTCCCCTTCCACCAAAAACATGTACAATAGCCCCACACACACACACACACACACACACACACACACACACACACACACACACACACACACACACACACGGGCCAGGACTTCCTTGCAAAAGAGATTTGTAGTCTCAGTGGGACTTTCCTGGATAAATAAAGGTTAGATGTAAAGAAACCAGTTCTGTATGTAAAGGGCAAGAAATGCAGTCTGAGCAAACAGCAGTTTAGTATCTATCTCCAATAGATCAATATTTCTCATTCATTATTATCTCTGCACAATCAGCAAATATAGTGTGTAGGGATGATTTATTCTCTATTGCTTTAAGCTGCCTAAACCTGCAGCATGCTAGCAAAGTATTCTGCACATAAACAGTAGGTCAGTGTTTTTTATTATATAATTATAATACAATTACATGCATTCCCTGAACTCAAAGAGTAACTGCGACAACATAAGTTTCCCAGACTATTAAAATTGATTGGTCAGTTTAGAATAAATCTGCAAAAGTAAATGTTTCTGAGCCCAAAGAATAAATGCGTGCACATCCAGGTTTTAAGCTGGTTGTGTGTAAGAGACTCCCAGAACCTGCGACTGTGATAAATGATGAGTTATGGGCCTGCCCCGGATGAGCCCTAAGTGTAACTGGAGCAGCAGGCTGTATGCTAAACCTGACAGGGACAGCTGGCCTGCGATGACCTGGATGCACTGCTTGGCTTTGAAACCAAAGGACAGGGATGCCAAAGGAGGGTTTTGTTTTAGTCTCGACTGGAAGACTTTTATCACAGCTTAAGTCACATTACAATAGAACCAAAATACATATTTTTCAGTTAACATTTGGGTATGACAATCTCTACTAGAGATATAAATAAAATATTACTCAATTTACTCAGCAACATGACATTATACTCCCTGTGGAAGTACCGTATAGTTTTTTTTTTCACACTGGTTTACAATTTTATGAAGTGTGGTGCGAAAAATGTCAACTCCAGAGAAAAAAACAAACTCCACTCACAATAACTAAACATTATTATCACTTCTTAACTTGGAATACAGTTGGTCACATGAGCTGTTCAAAGACCACTCCCCTACATTCAAGGGGACCACTTGTGACTGCTTGATAAACATCTTACTGAGTGCAGCAACTTACATAGAAGTCAAAGAGAGCAAATGTGTGATCCTTTTTTTTACCTGTACTTGTAACCTAGCAACCTAAGACAGGCCATCTCACCGAAAGAAGGAAAGTATGCATAGGATATTTCCAATGCCATTCTATTATGCCATTTGCTGTTGTCCATTTTTACTTTAAACTGTCTTATATTAATCTTTTTATATATTTTTTTTATATTTTTTTTGCTTTCACGCCTCCAGTAAATTATTTAACAATAGTGTATTATAGCAGTTTGATATCATTTCAATGCAGACACTGTAAGAAAACAATGTTTTGAAAAATGCTGCTGACACAATAAACTAAATAAACACCACATTGCACAGATTTGCAGCCTAAGCTATTAAACTGATAGCAGATGCTAAATCTATCAGAATGACGGACAATAACTCATCAACAATGTGTTATTTAACATCAAATTAAACATTAACCAGCAGCTGAGAACAGTCTAAAAGCCCCGAGGACAGGGAACAGACAATGAGAGAGCGAGTGATAGAAACACAAAAATATACAAAAAAGGACAAAAAGACTTTTACACTGACCTGTTTCCAGAAAGCACAGCTAGAGGTCACATGACGCAGACGATGTATACTATATTGTATCTTTAAGTGTGTAATTGAGGCAGGTCTTGGACAGAATGTTCTTAATAACTCTCTAAATTCGGAGAGTGGAACAGACAGTGCTGCTCTGAGGCAAAGTTCACTTGGTACTGACTGAGTATAGACTATATTTTAGGAGTGCAGCAGTGACTTGGAAGACTCGTTGAACACTTTGAGAAGCCTACACATTTAACGCCTTGTTTTCACACCAAAATTCACTTAGAGAGAAACATGAGAAAAGCAAACAACATGAAGGTTTACTGAAATGAAGGAGGGAATTCAATGCAGATATAGAGTAATGTTTAAGTTAATTTAGAAATGAATATTACTTAAATAAGTTTTGTAATCAACCACTCTCTGAATGTATAAATCAATTCTCACAAAAAAGAAAAAACCTGTGCTCTCCCTTTGCACAGCCACACAGTGTGCTGTCATTTCATTTTGCACGATGGTAACTTAGTCCCCACATGGGTAATATTATATCATTTGTTTAAGACAGAAACCCTACACTGCACATTTCATAAAATGTATCTACTATTCTTTTTTATTTTTTTGAGTATGAGAGAAAAAATATAACCATCCAGACATGCCATCATGATAAAACACATGACTTACTTGGACTGACGTTCTCCCATTGTGCTTATAAATGTATAATCTCCAATATATGTGAAAAATGTAATTCTTTTATTAAAGCTGTAGGCAGGAGATTATACCGACGTCTCTGTCACATACATGTCCTTTATAACCCCATAAACATAATTATTATTCCTATTTTCATTTTTAGAATAGTGGAATGCGCACAAACACAAAATGCATAAGGCCCTTTGAGCTTTCTATGTTGTCATTCCAACACTTCTGTAGTTTCACTCTGGGCTTTGGAAAAAAAAAAAAAAAAGAGGAAAAATAAGACAACAGAGCCTTTTGAAGTCTCCTCTACCCTGTTTTGTCAGAAAGCTTTGACAAGGCTGGAGGAGGAGTGTGATGAGAGCAGAGGAGATGGCTCCTAATTGGCTGTGTGAAGAAGGAGAGGACAAGGCCAAGACTGCTCTGTGGTGAAATATTGAGTGTGTTCGTGCATAGCTAAAGCTCATCATACCTGAACACTTTGTGCTTTTCACACTCAGCAGTAAGATCATCACTAATCAATGTGAAAGTGTTGTTTGCCTTTAGAAATACCAAGTAATCTAATAGGAAATGAGCAGAAATGAGTTATGGGCTAAGGATTGATAGATCTTGGCCATCCTTTTAAAGGGCACTTGTGTCCTTGCAGGAAATAGAGGTGGATTTTTACATTGGCCCAAAGAAAACAGAATAAACTCTGCAGTTTACTGAACGGGGTAAAGCGTGAAAACCCTATTGTTGCTGTTGTTCTAATTAAGTTAAGCCATTAGTGCCTGTTCATAATCGCTGTATATTAACATAAGCACCCTCCCAAATGTTGCCTTACATTGCACTCATAAAGCAGCACTTGTATTGCGGCACTAATGAAAGACAGATTGAGGATAGAAGTAAGTGGGGGATATCTACAATAGCACTGTGGTTTAAAAACACATAAGTACACGACAAGCTTCCTGTCCAAGGACACACATGAATAAGTGAAACTACAGTAAGCCTTTCCTATCTCTTCCTAATAGTGTAGCTTATATCAAATGCATAGACTGGCATACTTTAAAATTGTATGGTTCTGTTATTTGTTAACTTAATAATCCACAATAAGCACACAACTCAGACTACAACAGTGCATTTCTTGGGAATATACCAAGAGACTTTCAATGGACTCTAAACAAATGATGAAAGGAAACTAAATTTAAAAACAAAAGAAAAGGTCAGAGAGAAGGAAAAGTAAATTGAAACAATAAAACAGAACAAGCGCAGAGTGTAAACCTTACAAAGTCTTTCTGAGAATGAAAGACTGGACATAAACGCAAGCAAGAGAAAACAATGACATGAAGAGAAAGTGAGAGTGGAGAGCAGCCGATGTGCTGTCACTGAGTGAAATGCCACCCGGCCCGTCACATATCTCTACAATATTAATTACACTGTGCCACGCTTCTGAATAATGGAACAACCCTATTTAACCAGCCTGAATAATTTAGCAGCTTCTTGGCCTAGTGTATATAACAGAATCAATAAGCACCGAGCACAGGTAATGAAATTCCAAAGGGAACCTCAAGGAGTAAAGTTTAGTTCACCCCAGAGTTAAAGTCCATCTGCACACAGCAGATGTGTGTGCTATTGTGCTGGATCTGCACATACTGTTAGACTTAAGTATATTGACATGAATAATGCTGTGAACTATGGCTGTATTTTAGCATGAATCACCAAAATAACTGCTGCATACTAAAATATTTATTAAATTAGAAACAGTTAACCCCAATTGACCTTGACCTTGACCCCGATGCTGTTCAAATGTACATATCATGTATATCATGTAATATGCTTTGCAAACTGTACTTACTGACTTGATGTTTCAGTTATAGCATTTATTGATGAGTCACCTAGGTTGTTGCTATTTCCTACAAAAATGTCATACATACATCCTCAAGAACCTTTTATAGCCTCATTAGCGTACCTGCTGCCTGTGCGAACACACAGGGGAGCTGCCCCCGGGAGCTGTGGGAAGCCAAGGTTTAGGGTCAGTTTCCCCAGCCACGGGAACACAATCAACCATGACTTTCTAATTCCCTCACCATTATATCATAGACCTAATAGTGGTACAAGACTATAAATTACACATTTTCTCCTAACTATTTGTTGTTTGTTTTTTACAGTACATGGTAACAGTATAACATGCTGCGGTGATTTTCTGCCCTGTTACCATTGGCAGTGTAATCATATAAATCAATGGCTTATTGTCTTTGGGAATAACTTTTTTTTTTGTTATGACCACCATCACTTATGAATATGGATTCTATTGCCTTGGCCCAATCTGATCTGTAAGACCTGGCTTGGCCTTCTAAAGCAGTGCTTGCACACAAATAGTCTCAGCACAAACAGGAAAATGTCACTCAACGGTTGTCTTTAACAAGATTTTTGCTGGAGATGCTTACAACAGAGATTTATGCAATAACACATGCATACTAGCAAACAAAAAATACTATTATTAAATCATCATTAATACACCTAGAGACTTAAATTGAATTTAAAGTAGTCTGGCTTTTGACTTCCTTTATCACACTTTTACTCTTCCTTAATATTCAACACAGAGATTTACAAACATCTGTTCACTTTCATTTTCACAAACAGCAGCAGGGGCAGAACGTTCCCAGCCTAAAGTTTAGCCAATTTACTCACCACTCTCATTGTCTCTATTTTTTTAGTAAACAGTGTTGGACATGAAGTACAGTTTACTCTGCTGGGTGGCATTAAAATTGCCCAACCCCATAAAGTATACACAATAATGCAAAACAATCCCAAAATCCACAAGAATTATAAAAACTGTTGATTTTGAGATTGTGCTGAGAGATTTTTTAATGTACAGACATATACATATATATTTTCTGTTCCAGATTTAACATTCACTTCAGGTGTTCCTGGAAGTCTACAGGAGTAAAAAGTTAGAAAAATAATGTCACTGTCCTTCTAGTAAAAGGGTTTTTGTATTCATACTGTGTGTCTGTACTTGTCCTTTCAGAGTGCAGGTGTGAGAATGTGTTGATGCAAATGTCTCATGTGTATGTGTTACTGTATGTGTCGGCTGGGCACCGCAATCCTCTTCACAATTAATCAACCATACCATCCTTCCCATCCAGGGAAATGTATGTAAGCAAAAAGTTAAAAGACTTAATTCATAAATAAATCACACAGTAAATAATAGTTGTTTGTGTTGCTTGTGACAGTCAACAAGGCTGTACGTTACGCAAGGGAGAGATAGGATTTACACTTACGCGCTGCACATGTGAATGAGGGGAGACCACCGAAGACAATAAATATGCATTACAGTTGGCAGATAGAGGAAACAACAGGTACGAAAGGCTAAGAATGAAGAATTGTGTGGGGAAAAAGATGATAGGAGAGAAGAGGGGTAGGAGGATGTAAAGGAAGTCGTGAGGGAATCATCAAAAAGTGGGAGATATGAGGCTGCAAAAGGATAGGAAAAGCCTGAGGTGAAAGTAGTAGAAAAGAAGAGAAGGACCGATGGGAAGTGACTTATAGTGAGTTTCAGGTGAGGTTTTGTCCCAGTGTAAGTATGAGTATTTTTATAAAGGTGACCTGTTTGAGCAGGAAAAGGTGGCTATAGTCAAGGAAATCAATAGCCACCAACTCTACTTAGTACAAAGCCAACACACAATGAAATATTCACATGTGTGAGCACGCAAGCGACTTACTCAGGCATGTATTTTCTACTTTGACATGAATCCTTGCAAGCTCTGAGCCAAGCCTATGTACTTATTACAACTCCACATTTCCCCACAGCTCTTTTATTCTCATTTTTCCCTCTCTCATAATGAGATCATTCTCCAACTCACATTCTCTCCCAACTCATCTGGAAAGCATAGCCATCATCATTGTCTCTCAATGAGCGGTCATTACTTGTGGGATAAAATGCATTTCTGAGCACCACCTTGAGCAATAACAATCATGTCCATAAGTTGCCTGTCTTTGCTGACCGTATAAATTAGCTGACTGCAATTCAGATGCAAAGTAATGACTCTTAATGCCTTCATGGTTACAAAAGCAATTTGTCAGCATTTAGCAGCACTCAGCCGAATTATAAAGAACGATTTCTTCATAGTCATTCTTTTTTTTTTTTTTTTCACAAAAACAAGCAATAAGAACGGTAATACAAATACATTAATGCACAAAAACATAAATTGAGTCATGTGTGACCACATCTATAGAGAATAGCAATGCAGTTTTATATACATCTATTAATAAGGCTTATCCTTTGTAGAGTCACTGGGGACTGGAGCGTCTCCCAGCGGACAGTAGAGTCACCAATCAACATGACCTCAATGCATGTCCCGACACAAGAGGAACATTCAGAACTGAACAGACAAAGAATGCACCAAAAGGCCACAGCCACTAGACAAGAGAGCAAAATCACATTACCCCAAGAATTTTCACATTAAAACATTTTGGTTACAATCCTTCAAATTAAATATTTTACTACTGTCTATTGAGACTGCCCTTTCCTAGAAATTTTCAGTTCTATTATTACCACTTATTATCTAATTAGGTCCCATGTGGCCTCAGTAATTAGCTGTGTTGCTCTGTTTCTATTGCTTTTTCACTAAATAAGGTCAGGACAACAATGACAATTCAGGGTTCTTCTGGAAAGCAGCTTAAAAATCCAATCAAGGTACCTTTTCTTTTAGCCCTTCAAACTCAGGTCAGTTTCTTTTGACACTCTCAAGAATATCAACAGAAAAAAAGGTGACCTGCAAAGAAGTAACTGAATTCATCCCCTGTGGTTGACCAGCGCACTCCAGCAAAAAAGTCTTAAGAAAGTAAGTTTAATAAAGGCTGAGCATCTTTTTAGGAGTTTTAAAGTCTTTTAAGTCTGCATATGTTTCGAATAGTTAAAATAGAGAGATATGGTATAAGAGGTTGATTGAACTAGTGCACGGTTTCTAATACACAGTCATATATTAAAATGAAGAGGCCTAACACTGACAATTTGAAGTTTTTACTTGAGAATAAAAGGTTAAGCTACAGGCCACAAGCATAGCCCAACCAGCATCCTCCCCACAGCATTTGGCGGTCCTGCCTTAGGCTACAGCATATGCACTTACTATGTGAGTGAAAAAACATAATGCTCTGTAAGGGAGATATTTGTGATACAGGGCCACTGGCTAAAGTCTTGCCTTGGGCACAATTTTGTCCAGGCCATCTTTGGGTAATGGGGTAGCATTAGCCAAAGACAGCCTGCAGATTTTTACTGACAGATCTGCCAAATCTTGAATAAGCCATATAACACTTATTATTTATTCATTCACATTTTTTGTGGGTGTTTTTTGTGTTTTTTTTTTTTTTTTGTGAATTAACAAGATTTGTGAATATCAAAGTCCCACACAGACCAAAATCTTATATGACTTTCAAAGTAGGATATTACTAATCTGAAAAATATGTTAATTAAAATATGCATTCTCTTTTACCCCGAAAGCCTCCATTAGATTTCCCATGAGCCTTTGCAAACAAAGGTCTCTCCCCAAACGTCAGTTTCAAGTAATTTTCAAAACAGCTTATTTTTTGTTACAATTGTAAAGCTCACTTAACAGGATTTGGTCAAGGATAGCACTCATGGTCACATTAAAGTTAACTTTGAAGATTGAATGTAGGTCATACAAAGGAAAAAAAAAAACGTGTGTGCGAGAATGTGTTTGTGTGTACAGCGGGCCCTGGTTTTACTCCATTTGGCGTCGCTGAGTGTATAAGCACAGCAGCCCAATGAATAATGAGGCTATTACTACCACAGCAGACCACAGAGCACCACCTGTACTCATTCAATAATGTGTGTGTTCCTGTGCGCGTCCGCTGAGCAGGTGTGTGTTATCGGTGTGTGATTCTCCGAGTCAATATGTCTGATGGACCCTGCCCCTATGCTTTCTGGAGCATTGCAGCTAATTCAATATTCATTTTATAGAATGTGTCCCGTGGAGAATTATAGGGGTTTGTGTGTATGTTCAGATCATAAAATGTGAGCACATATCAGTGATTAGGTACGAAACGTCTTCACCTTCATACCTACGTCCAGATGCCTTTGTTGAAAACCT
>JALDNG010000002.1:6412500-6530000 GCA_024349245.1 Neodontobutis hainanensis | reverse complement strand
AGCGAGAGAAAGTTTTAGAACAAACTGTAAAGAAAGGATCTGAAATGGATCTGATACTGGCACATATTTTTGCTTATTGTAAACTATAGAAGAAAAGAAATGTGTTTTTATTAAGCATAAGTGAGTTCAGCATGTTGGCTCGGCCCTCCACAAGAATCCCATGTTCTAATGTGGCCCTTGGGGAAAAATAATGCACACCCTTGGTCTAGATGTTGTAACTTGCTGTCTACCTTTAGTTTCACCAGGAGAGAAAGTACAATGTGTCATAATAATGTCTTTCTTGTCTTTAAAGATATGGCATGTAACTTATAAAAAGCCTAACACAAATGTATCCATGGATTCAAAATTCTATTTCTTTCATTTTTTTCCATTGTCTTCATTTTTTTTCTTTTAGCTGCCTATTGTAGCATTCATGACCCTCCAATCAATGGAGGAGTGGTCAACCGGACATCGCTACGCCCTGGAAGCAGACTTCAGTTTTATTGTAATCGTGGTTATCGTCTGGTGGGCACTAGCAATGCCACATGCAGGCTCCACACAAATGGGCTTTACCAGTGGGATGCACCAACACCAATTTGTCAAGGTAGAAAATTCATGTTTGCTCAGGTTCCACTGTCAGTGTCTTCTCAGTGTTAACTGTAGCATTGATTTTCAGTATATCTTATAATTAAAAAAGTTTATTTGGAAGAAATATTCATTACAGGCTTTCTTTGTCATTGACAGCCATCTCGTGTGGAATCCCTCAGTCACTGGGAAATGGGAGCTTCCAGGCCTACCAGTACACTGTTGGTAGTCAGGTAACATACCACTGTAACAATGGTTTTCATCTGGATCCTGATGTTCCCATGACCGCAGTGTGTTTGGAAGATGTCAGCTGGAGCAATTCAGAATCACCGCCCAGATGCCTACGTAAGTATTTTGTCAAACAGTATTGAATAGTATATTGTGTTAATCTATATATAATTTCTGGTAATACTAAATAAAATACATCACTGAAATGCTATTTTCCAGCTGTTCACTGCCCGAGCATCGAGGATAGCTTGGCAGATCACATGACCTATCGCTTGCTCTTGGGTCACCTGGGAGAGTTTGGTTCTACAGTGATGCTGGAATGTGCAACAGGCTATTATTTAGGGATGGGGCATCGGACTCTTCGTTGTCTTGAAAATGGGACATGGGAGGGCTCAGATGACTTGGCTACATGCAAGAGTGAGTGCATTGATTAAAGTTATTACTGTATGCACAAAACAGTTTTTTGTTTGGTTTAAGTGGAAGTTGTCACAGACACGGCTTAGTATGTCTGATTAACTGTAAATAGGAATTAACTTTATAAACATCTAGTGTGCCAAATATGAATGGTATAAAACTGAACTGCTAGGATATGTCCAAATCTAGTTATGGACAAGTAAATATATAGACAAGAAAACTAGGCTGAAAGGTAGGATTAAAGTTGTGCTGGGCGTAATATCAGGTCCAGTGTGTGTTTATGCACAAGTACACCTTAAACTTAAATCAGTGGCATGTGAAATATTGGTTTTTCAAATCCAGTTTTAGGGTCTTCACTGTTTAGTTTTTTCATTTAAAAAAAATGGAAGTTGGAAGAGAACAGTTTGTCTGTGAAAACTTTCCAATTCATTCGTTGTATTGCTTAATATATTACATGCCACTGAGAGAATAAATGTGTACACTTGAAGAGTTTACCAAATGATTAAAAATTTAAATCTGTCTAATATTAGCACATTTCTTCATTATCTCTTATTTAAGTTGGCTTACCTAACATTGCAGTTCTGATGAATTTTCAAAAAGTTTGGAGGTTGACACAAGGTTTAAGAAGAGGCATCAAAGTATTTAAAATTTAAGTGACAGTAATGTATTGTTCCATGGTACATTAAAGTCTCTCCTGCCAATGGTTTTCCAAAGTGTGTATGTTTCCTAATTACATTTATTTTATATTTTAGTTATTTCCTGTGGTGACCTTCCATCTCCACCTTTTGGTACAAAACTCGGGACATTGACCACATTTGGAGCAACCGCAATATTCATGTGTAACCATGGTTACACACTGGTGGGGTCACATGTAAGAGAATGTGGTGCTAATGGACTTTGGAGCGGCACAGAGACCAAATGTTTAGGTATGGCCCCCATGATTATGAGCATAGATGGTATATACACGGTCCGCCTCAAACACTGTGCTGCATTTGTGGACTATGTGCTTTTCAATACTTTTGAGACAAAGGTACTTCTGTTATAATGAAATTACACATACGCCAAACACATCAGTAAATCAAATGATTCACAACAGAGATATTTTACTCCTCAGTATATAAAATAGAGTTGATTTAGACATTCAGAAACTAAAGACCGGAGATGATTCATTCAGATTTTAGACTCACACTTTACTCCAATACTTTAGCATTGAACAACCATTAATATAATATGAAAGAATATAGATCAGTAATCAATGTATCTACAGTATTTATTATGTAGGATTTGCCATTTGCTACAAATCCTGCATCAGATGCATGAATTTATTCATAGTTCATATTTGCATGTTCATGCATGTTCAATGTTCATGACAAAAAAATGTGGCAATGTTCATGATTGTGGTAGACTGACCTCTGCCAGTCTGCCACAAAAAATATGAACTCTATCAGCCTCCTGCTGACTTTAAAATTATACACAGTTATTTTCATTCATCTGTTCCTTTCAGTTTTACACATTACTTTGATTCACTGCTTTGATCTGTTAAAATTAGAAATCACGGATATGATATAACTTTAGAAAGGGGTTATAAATTTTAACAAAATTATATTTTTAAACAATACTTTGCATAGTTAGCTTTAGCTTTTGCTAAAATAAAATAAAGGCATAATTGAAAAAACTTAAGAATTACTGTAAATTACACATAAATGACACATAATTGACACATAAACAAAAACATCTTGCAGTAGATGTACCGCAAAACAGTAATTGCTCATGAGGTTTGACGAAGAACATATGAACAGTACTTTAATAAATACATTTTAGCTGAACCCAGCATACCTGTAATACATACTTTAACATATCCCTATCACTTTGTGTCTTTTAGCTGGCCATTGTGACTCTCCAGATCCCATTGTCAATGGCCACATAAGTGGAGATGGATCTAGTTATCGTGACACTGTGGTGTACCAGTGCATGTTGGGATATCGGCTGATTGGTACATCAGTCAGAATTTGCCAGCAGGACCACCGGTGGTCTGGAACAACACCTGTGTGTGTCCGTAAGTACTTATTTCATTGCTGTAAATGACTGATGTACTCATAAACAAAAACATCTTATATAAGTCTAAATAAGTCTTATTTAGACTTAAATAAGTCTAAATAAGACTTATTTAAGATTTAAAGTCTTTTAGTAACTTCTTCTGCCACTCAACAAAATGACAGCAAAAAAGTAAAAAACAAAAGGTGAAAATGTCATGATATTGCACATATTACTTTTTCCTACTTCTGCTTTCTCATCAAAGTTTTTTCTACCCTTTACTCCCTTAGCAATTACATGTGGTCACCCTGGCAACCCTGCCAATGGCAGGACCAATGGCAGTGAGTTTAATCTGAATGATGTTGTCAACTTTACCTGCAACAGAGGTTACATCCTCAGTGGAAGCGCACGTGCCCAGTGCCGGCTCAACGGGCAGTGGAGCAGCTCCCTGCCTGTCTGCAAAGGTGACCAGCCCATACATTAACACATAGTTAACTACTGATAACTCTGGGTCGGCCCTTGTCTTTAGGTGGAGCCTTCAAACCAGTGTTTTATTAAAAATTGGACAGAATTAACATATAGAAACATTTTTGCTTTTATGTTACATTTTATTTTCCTGCAGTTAGAAATTAAACTTTCACAAACTGAGATAATCAGCAGAACTGATTTGAGTTTTTGTTACATTCTCAGTATGTATTGTCCTATGTTTCTTGTAAAATTAGATTTTTTTTTCTTCCAGGTAACTCAAAAATGTATATTTAAATCATTTTAACATTGAGACACACTTAAAAAACACTAACAAACCATGCACAGTTTACACCACATCTCTCTTACCCAGACAGGGTAACAGTTATGATGTACAAAAACACACAGGTATTCTTTACCATCATGAGTGGCGATCGATACAACATAGTTGGCCACATGGGTTTTTCCACTGAAAGACCTGAAAGCCCTTTACTCACTTTCTTCCCCTTTTCCCTGCTTCTATCTCTCTCCTTCCCAGCAGCAGCTGTCAATTATGAGACAGAAACTTTCTTTGTTCCCATAGGGTGCCAGCAGAGACAAAGACACCCACATACACACCTGCTCATACACACACAAAGATACACTCAGCGCACACAGCCCTGTCCCCCATGGACTTGAATTTCAGTGAATGTCAGTCTCCCGTGTGACACATGGAAAGTAAAATTGCACTTTGGCATCCACCGAAAGACCAGAGCAGAATAGAAGGGCCAGAGGATAACAGAACAATATAAAGACAAAAGAGACATAGAGAAAAGTTCAAAAGAGAATGTTAGAGAGCCAAAAAGAGAATCTGATTTAGTAACATAACCAGCTACTATGCACCCACCAATTTTGTCGGATGCTATAATGGTATGTTCTACCCAATAAATCACTTAAATCTTTTTATTGTATATTTTGTTTCAAATAGAAACAGTCATTGCATGTTGTGCTTTCCTCACCAGTGGTAAACTGTAGTGACCCGGGGCATGTGGAGAACGGTGTGCGTCATTCTGGCCTCCGTTACCCAGAGGTGTTCAGCTATGGAATAACTGTGGCATTCCACTGTAAAAGAGGTTTTTACCTGCTGGGCTCAGCGTTGCTCACATGCCAACATGATGGACGATGGGACAGACCTATCCCTCGCTGCCTAGGTATGCCTACACCCACAGTTGTTGAGGTTATATTGGGTCTTGTAAACCACAATAGTGGAGGAAGTGTTTTACAGAATATAATCAGAATCTGAATATCTACTTGCAGTGTTTTTCATATACCAAAAATGTGAGGTGTTCTTTGGCTTCAGGAGCATGAACTAAAAGAGTAAGAGGGTTCAAGGATTTTTAGAAGGAGAGGACTATTATCATAAAAGGGAGCAAAGGTATTAAGAAAGAGGCTTACAGGTTTGAGTATGCTTTTGTGCGTTTGTGTGTACTTGCATAAAAGGAATACAAGGAGGGGGCATGTGTCTCAGAGGCAATATCAGTTCGTGTCACAGGGCTAGCATGGCTGGTAGCAACATAGAGAAGTGAAATAGCAAGGAAGACTGGTTCTAAAAAAAAGAGAAGTAAAAACAGACAAACAGGACAGAAAACAAGGGACAGACATAATTACAGACCACATTAAGATGCTTTTAATTAATGCAACCTAATTACTTTGGTTACTTGCACTTTTTTAATAAAGCGTATTGGTAATAGACGTTTGTTCATTCATTCATAAATAGTAATCCTACGTACGGTTCCAAGTATAAATAAGCAGAAACGGCATGGGAGAGTTGAGTTAAGCATACTTGGATATTAGTCATTTTAAAGCCAGGAAGAAACAGCACTGCAACATTCACTACAAAAATATAATACTTACTATTATATGTCCCACTGTTACAGACTAATTGTATTTTGAAGGTCTAACTAGCCTCCTCTGAAACCTTTTTGCATTAACATCACAGTTTCTTTAAATCATTGTTAACTGATTATAGATTTATACCAGGGGGTCTTTAACAGTTAGCTCTAAAGCTACCACTTAACAAGTAGCTCGCCAAAGCCTTAGAGATGAGTCCGGTTGTGAACGAGCCAGTTCAAAGTGCCTCTTTTAAGTGAACAATGGGAGCCAGCTCCCGTCAGTGAGCCAATTTATTTATTTTTGTAAAGTAATACAAGGTAGAAAGATATGACAATCTCCGCACTACAGGTGCTTTCTGCAGTGAGTCGACTGAATGTCGCATGCTGCTGTATAACCAGTCATGTGGGAAAAGACACTGATCATACCATTAATAACTGTGAAAACACAAAGGCAGAATGCAGAATTTGCAATATTATCATATTAAACAATTTATTGATATTAGGAAGAATTAAATATATTTTCTAATATTTAAGTTTGGATTGAATATGTACTTAATGTATTGTATTGTATTGAAAGCCATTCACTGATAAAGAGGACTGTAAAAGAGGCTAAGACCACGATGGTTGAAACTTTTTTCAGGGACCATAAAAGTAAGTTCAGAACTAGACTGATAGATACACATTTAAGTGACTCCATAAGAGTAAACCTGAGTGGCTACACTCCATGATAAACCTCTCTTGTTGACTCCATCAGTGCAAGTCATCTGACTCAATATCTGCGCATTTGGAATTGCATTTAGTTTTGACAGCATTTATGTTTTCATTTTATAGAGTGAGATACACAGGAAAGAAATGCATAAACAAATACAAAATGCACATGCAGATGAACTATGTGTTTTGTTTTGTTTGATTGTAAAATGGGATTTGTTGACACCAACATTTTGTAAAAAATTCAGTTAATATTTTAGAAAAAACAAAATTCATTATGTTTTAAATAAGCTATAAGAATAAATGTTACAAACATGAGTAGCTCTCTGCCATTTTCATTTTCTAAAAGTAGCTCTCTGAGACTTGCTAGTGACAGCGCAAAGCAGCGTGCAAAGCCTTGTATTTTTATTTTCCAGTCACTCAAATATACATTATTCTATGGTATTCACTCAGAGAACATAAACGAATATAAACTTCACACATACGATACACAAAATAGATGGGCCAGGATTTCAACAGAGACCCATATGCTGCCCCTGACTGTCATTTTAATTTTTTTATTTCATTTATTATCAGTAGGTAATGTGTCATGTTTGTGTGTTTGATTCAGTGATCCAATGTGGCCCTCCGCCCCAAGTCCTTCATGGAAAAGTGCAAGGAACTGACTACTTTTGGGGATCCAGTGTTAGTTACAGTTGTTTCCATGGTTACCAGCTGTCCACTCTTGCGGTCCTAACTTGTGAGGGCAATGGGACATGGACTGGAGACATACCACAATGTCTGCGTAAGTTAGCAGCTTAGCTACCTATTAGCATTTACAAAAACAAGAACTCCCTAGTTACTCCCTAGAATGGCCTTTTACCCCCTGCCCCAACAGCTTTATCATTTGATAACATAAGTATCTGTAAATGAAGTGCAATTTGTCCATTTAATACAATTTATGTTGTATAGACATAATATTAAATTTTTTATTTTGTGATTTAACAAATGTAACAATATACAATATAACAATATAACTAAAATGCCTGTGTTACCAGCATTACTGTTACAAGAACTTATATAAAGAATGTAATTCTGTTGTTTAAGTAATGATGATGCTAACCATGCTGTCCACTCTGTAATTAAGCTGTCCTCTGTGGTGATCCTGGTTCTCCGGGAGGGGGTTTCAGAGAAGGAAACATCTTTTCCTACAGGTTAGTTTGTGATTTGTGCATGGGGATGCTTCCTAATGCAACTCTATAGTACCCAATAAAGTTATTCTTCTGTTAATACAGGTCAGAGGTCAGGTTCTACTGCCATGCTCCCTACTTGCTAGTTGGCTCGGTGTCGAGAGTGTGTCAAGCTGATGGCATGTGGAGTGGCCAGCAACCAGCCTGCATAGGTAAATAAAGACCCCACCACAGGGACTCAGCAGTACTTAGTTCTTAATCTTTGAAACGTATGTACTAAGCATTATTCAACTTTACACCATGTGTAAAATAAAAAAATCTGATTAATGTAAAATGAATATATTAATGTATAAACAGGGGTTGAGAGAATGCAAAAAAGTAAATTTAGGAGCCAGAATGCAGTTTATCAAGGCTGACAGCACTTGACAGCACGTGCCAGCAATCGGCCGGCAGTAGCTCAGTGGGTAGAGCAGTCGTCTTTCAACCGGAAGGTAGGCGGTTCGATTCCCACTCTCCCCACAGTTCATACTGTCGTTGTGTCCTTAGGCAAGACACTTAACTCACCTTCCATCCAGTGGCTGTAACATTGGTAATTACTGTAGAACAATGTAAGTTGCTTTGGATAAAAGCGTCAGCTGAATGAATAAATGTAAATGTGTTTCAGATTAATATGGTTGAAAAGTATATACAGTTTGTGCAGATACAGCTGTCATTTATGCAGGGAGGACAAGTCAGAAATATGAAGTAATGGAAAATGCTTAGCAGTTAGTAGTTTTTGCTGAATCCACTATATTTGCAGTCATTTACACAATTTTGACACATCCACAAAGACAATTTGTACAATTGCATTCTATTGGAGAATTTAGTCTATCAGGCCATAGTATGGTCTGGTTACTAGAGGAGAAGGAAACAGATTGGAGCAGGGAGTACAGGAACCATAAAGCAAAGCCTTGTAACATATGATATGCTGTTAATGCCAAGATACTGCATTTACGGTTTAAAGTGGACTCGATTGAGACAAAAGTAGATGAAAGTGCAGCGGCTCAGTGGTAGAGCGGTTGTCCTACCACCGGAAGGTTGTCGGTTTGATTTCTGCTCTCTCCACAGATCATATTGTCATTGTATCATTGGGCAAGACACCCACCTTGCCTCCAGAGCCACAGCTCTGGTGTGTGAATGTGTGAGATTGTGGTGGGGTGTTTAGTGGAGGTCGGAGAGGCTGTGTTTATGGCAGCCCATTTGGCTCCAGAGGTACCTTACCACCACCAAAGTGTGAAAGTGTAAGTGCTTTTGTGTGTGACGCATGGAAAGTGCTTTGGCTGCCCAAGAAGGGAACAAAAAAGCACTACACCATCAAGATACTCTTCGGTTTTAGTCAATTAAAAAGCTTACATAATATCATTTAGACATAAAGCTTCTGTAAAGCTTGTCTATTAATAAATGAGGAATCCTCCCTGACATTTCCACTGATTTTCATGTCCGTTTTGACACATCACAATCAGAAAATAAGTCAAAGAAGTCTGTCAAAGAAGATTATTTTATCAAAAAGCTTCTACATGGATGTGTCATGTTGAACAGCACAATCTCTTTGTTGTGACTATGGACTAGCAGTCATGTAGCTTAAGAGGAAATGTCTTTTTTTTTTCCTAATACTTGGTGATGAAAGTAGAGAATGAAATGTAAAAAAATAAAGATCTGTCTGTTGCTTCACTTTTCTTGTATATATTTGACTGAGTAATCTTGCCTGCTTTTCCCAAAACAAATTTGTAATAATTACGTTAATAAAACCTCACCTGGTCTGATACTAATCTATTTTTCTGCCGTGTGCTTTATGATATTTGTGTAGGTACCTATAAGTTTGAGGAAAACCAGCTACTACTGAAGGTCTACCAGGTGAAGGGGCCGACGGAGCATTACTACAGCAAGTTTAAAAATGACAACTGGGCAATGGATGGATATGTAAGACCAACATCTTCTAAAAAAAGACTAGACAGCCTTTTTGAATATGATATTTATTAGCCTTCTTGATTTCTAACCGTTTTTAGTTGTGAGATGTTATGAGAAACAAATCATTTTGAGATGAATCCTCAGTCACATTATGCAAATACATTTTGAAATACAAAGAAGTCTAATTAACATCATTTCAAAGAGAAGAATGATGCTGTTTGCACCGAGGCTTTGCTCCCATTTGTGTTCAAAGGTGTAAGAATAAAGTTGATTTGCAAAAGCATCATGAAAGTTTCTGGAATTCACAAATCAAAGCACATTTGATATTATTCTCAGATGCTAATTTAATTGTAGGAGCTTGCTCTTTTTAATTCAATCCCAACAGAATTAAACCAATTTTATTAATATCGCCATAGTAAGTATTTAGAGTAATTACATTTTATTTCTACGTTGGAGAATAGAAAACACAACTGACAGAAATAAATGGAATAGCTTGACAGTCCTGTTGATTATTCTGTCAAAACTTCAAAACAGAGAAATTTACTTTTGTTTCGGATTGTGTGTTTCATGTTGACTTTTGAACTCAGAGTGATGTGATATTTGAAGCAGGAACCTGTGAAATAAAAGCCTGAACGGGGAAATGGATTAACAGTCTCAACATGTTTGACTTGTTGACAGAGAGCAATGGAGAATCTCTGTGTGGATATTGTGAAGGGTGGTAACCGGCAAGAATTGACAAGGAAAAGCATGTAAGATGGAGGAGCAAAAAGAACACAGACAGTTAGCCAATTTACCAGGTTTCAAATGACAGTGGGAGGAAGAAAAGTGTCAGGAAAATAATGACCATGTTATGATTCCTGAAAAACAATCTTTTTACAGGTTAAAGATGGAACTCCAGTTTTCACTTTGTGACCAAAATATTGCTGATGCATTTTCCAGAGAACAGGCTGTGGTCATTGAAAAATGGAAGGGAGAGACAGCCGAGAGGTCTGAGTGCAACGATGAGTGGAAATGCACTAATGTTAGCTCGAGTGGAGGAGACAGGAGAAAACACAATGTATTACAAAAGTTATTGCATAATACATCCGTAATAAAAAAATAAAAACTCAGTCAAAAGGCCTATGGTTGCTAAACCAATGACAACATTTGCATAGCTATAGATAATAATAGACCAAAAGACAATACAACACAACAAAAATGTGCATCCTTTATGTTTACAGTCTTTTTAATCTGCAATCACCTTGTGCCAACACTTTTTTCAGGTCACTGCTGAGTCAGACCAGAAGACATTTATCTACCAGGGACACATTCACAGTAAAGATTTTGGCAAGTTCCATCTGACACGGCAAGGTACGTCAACATTATAAGTGGTAGAAACATTTTCTAAGTCAAAATTAAGAGTAAAAGTTAAAAGTTGCAGGAAGCATGTTTCATTGGTGTAAGTAAAATGGTAATTGTATCAATTTGTGTAAACAGCTATTCATGTGTGTGTTCATATTTCTCCACTTCCCCAGGTCCTGTGACCATGGCGATGGACCCATCCAACCCATACACCAACAGCAGCTCTGTGGCAGCGGCCATCTTAGTTCCTTTCTTTGCCCTCATCTTGTCTGGATTTGCCTTCTACCTCTACAAACACAGGTAAGCTTTAGGCCCAGTATAAATGTATCTAAGGAGACATCCACAGAACTGGGCTATCAGTTAAAGCTCCGTAAAGACAACAAACTACCCAATTCTTATTATGTTACGGTAACTCCTTAAATAATACAATTAGACAAATAATCTGTTTCATGTAATGTTGAAACTTTAAACTGTTGCAAAGGATTGCGTGGCATTAAAACTGCAAAGCTTCTCTTGATAAATGTATTATTGCTTTTTCCTGTTGGCATGTTTATAGTGAGCTGCCAGACACAATCTGAGAGTCTTGCACTAAAGCCCTGGACCCATTATATGCATTCTCATTGGCACAAATTTTGTCCTACTTTTAAGCCGTGAAGAAAAAAAATTCTATTCAGAGCCACATATTACAAGTTAAGAGCGGAGGGAGCTGATAACACAATTTGGAATGTGGCAAAGTATAGGTAAGGGGTGTAATCACTTCTCCAAAAATCCATTCAACAGGATCTTGTAATTTGCACTTGGCTGGCAGAGAGCAAATGCACTGACAAACGCAGCAAATACTACGTTGTTGATGGTCGTCAAAAACACTTTCCTCACATTTATATAAATAGCATCTGTTCTACTCTGAAACAGTTTATTTTATTACAGGTATACTCATCCTACAAATTTCTCTCAACAAGTTTCATACTGACATAAGCCGTTACGGAAGCAATATTTGGAATTAACAACATCTGAGTATACACAACAGATGTATGCAGCCGAGCAATAACGGTCTGTTTGACAGTCGCCAGCTGTGGTTTTGCCATCAAAATGTAAATGTATGAGCCTATATTTTATTAAACAACTTGACTCTTACCATGGCCATTATATGGAGCAATTATTATCTTCCAGATTCACTTCAGATTTACTGACTTGCTGTGATGTAAAAACAAACTGAAATGTATCAAGTGGACCTTTACGTGACCTTTTTGGGAGGGCACAAGAGTTTACATAAAATTGTGAACATAATTGTAACGCTAACCTCCAAGTGCGTCTGGAGGGTTACATCTGATTGACCTCAGGTGTTAATGAGAAGTCCAAGAGTTCATAAAAGACCAAGAAGAAAGCTTATAATTTACAACAATATTAAAATAAAAAAGGCCATTGGTTTTCTGAAGTGCCTTTGATTCTACAGCTGAGTTTCTGAAAGTTTTCCAGAATGACTAACACTATTATAAATTACATTATTCTTTTACGTATTATAAACAAACCAATAAAAATACAACACAAATTCAGCTTAAACCAAAATATTTTAGCAAATGGCAGTATTGACTAAAAAGTATTGATTAAGTTAAGACATACATGAGTTGGAAAACCAGGTAATAGACCATTTCTCCTGTTGCCAAAAGGTATTTATTTTAGACAGCACGTGTAGAAAGCTCACGCTCTCCAATCTGTAGGAATTGTTTATAGTTTATAGACAATGGCTGTTAGAAAAATGATGTAAATACATACAGCATTAAAGAGCTGCGAAAACAGTAACATTCAATTAAAGTTGATGGTTGTATGCAGGGCGTTGTCTGCTGACACAGATGACAATGAGAGACCAAAAGACACCTGGGGGCCTGGCGGCAGGTAAGACTGAGAACTCATTCACCTGGTTTCTAACAGCAACCAGAGCTCAGCCGGCCGCCACATCCTCTGTCAACGTTGTCATCCTTTTCTTATTTGTTCTCATGTTGTCTGGTAAGGCTGCACAGTGGACCTAAAGATAAAATTATTATTTCTTCAGAAACTATGTCAAATATAATATTACAATTATTATATGTAAAATAACCTGAAGTATTTTGACATTATAAAAAAAACAACTAAAAAACAAGATAACATTTTTCAGCAGTGCAGCCCTACTGTGTGACAAAGCCGTCATTTTAAAGTAAAAGGAGCGCATGTTATTTTGTCTTTATTCTCATTGTCATCTCTGTCAGCATGATAGACTTCAGTCTGATGTTGTTTTATTGTTGTTTTTTTGTTGCTGTCTACATAGAATACCCACAGTATTACATTTGATGTTATATATATCATATTATTTTGTCATTTGTTGGGCAATGACAGCAAACAAACAAATCTATGTTATACCACTTATAATGAGTTTTTGGTTTAAAGGAGAAAGGAAATGGTGTTTCCTTCCTGAGCCTGCCTGAATGTACAATATCTCTGAAACTGTCTAAGCAATTAGGCTCTTTCAACCAACAACTTTAAACCATTTCACCTACAGCCAGTCACTAGTTCAGTGATTTGAACCAGTGCCACTCAGGGAGACCTTCAGTGTGTGCTGGTGTGCGTGTAGTTTTGTAAAGTAATGGGCTGAACATGTAGGCTAGGCTTAGTGGCTCCTCAGGGCTGGATCTGTACCAGCGTGCGCACACACACACACACACACAGGTGTACAAAGCCAATTCCCATCTAATAGAAATATTACCATATAATTACAGACCACATTAAGATGCTTTTAATTAATGCAACCTAATTACTTTGGTTACTTGCACTTTTTTAATAAAGCGTATTGGTAATAGACGTTTGTTCATTCATTCATAAATAGTAATCCTACGTACGGTTCCAAGTATAAATAAGCAGAAACGGCATGGGAGAGTTGAGTTAAGCATACTTGGATATTAGTCATTTTAAAGCCAGGAAGAAACAGCACTGCAACATTCACTACAAAAATATAATACTTACTATTATATGTCCCACTGTTACAGACTAATTGTATTTTGAAGGTCTAACTAGCCTCCTCTGAAACCTTTTTGCATTAACATCACAGTTTCTTTAAATCATTGTTAACTGATTATAGATTTATACCAGGGGGTCTTTAACAGTTAGCTCTAAAGCTACCACTTAACAAGTAGCTCGCCAAAGCCTTAGAGATGAGTCCGGTTGTGAACGAGCCAGTTCAAAGTGCCTCTTTTAAGTGAACAATGGGAGCCAGCTCCCGTCAGTGAGCCAATTTATTTATTTTTGTAAAGTAATACAAGGTAGAAAGATATGACAATCTCCGCACTACAGGTGCTTTCTGCAGTGAGTCGACTGAATGTCGCATGCTGCTGTATAACCAGTCATGTGGGAAAAGACACTGATCATACCATTAATAACTGTGAAAACACAAAGGCAGAATGCAGAATTTGCAATATTATCATATTAAACAATTTATTGATATTAGGAAGAATTAAATATATTTTCTAATATTTAAGTTTGGATTGAATATGTACTTAATGTATTGTATTGTATTGAAAGCCATTCACTGATAAAGAGGACTGTAAAAGAGGCTAAGACCACGATGGTTGAAACTTTTTTCAGGGACCATAAAAGTAAGTTCAGAACTAGACTGATAGATACACATTTAAGTGACTCCATAAGAGTAAACCTGAGTGGCTACACTCCATGATAAACCTCTCTTGTTGACTCCATCAGTGCAAGTCATCTGACTCAATATCTGCATTTGGAATTGCATTTAGTTTTGACAGCATTTATGTTTTCATTTTATAGAGTGAGATACACAGGAAAGAAATGCATAAACAAATACAAAATGCACATGCAGATGAACTATGTGTTTTGTTTTGTTTGATTGTAAAATGGGATTTGTTGACACCAACATTTTGTAAAAAATTCAGTTAATATTTTAGAAAAAACAAAATTCATTATGTTTTAAATAAGCTATAAGAATAAATGTTACAAACATGAGTAGCTCTCTGCCATTTTCATTTTCTAAAAGTAGCTCTCTGAGACTTGCTAGTGACAGCGCAAAGCAGCGTGCAAAGCCTTGTATTTTTATTTTCCAGTCACTCAAATATACATTATTCTATGGTATTCACTCAGAGAACATAAACGAATATAAACTTCACACATACGATACACAAAATAGATGGGCCAGGATTTCAACAGAGACCCATATGCTGCCCCTGACTGTCATTTTAATTTTTTTATTTCATTTATTATCAGTAGGTAATGTGTCATGTTTGTGTGTTTGATTCAGTGATCCAATGTGGCCCTCCGCCCCAAGTCCTTCATGGAAAAGTGCAAGGAACTGACTACTTTTGGGGATCCAGTGTTAGTTACAGTTGTTTCCATGGTTACCAGCTGTCCACTCTTGCGGTCCTAACTTGTGAGGGCAATGGGACATGGACTGGAGACATACCACAATGTCTGCGTAAGTTAGCAGCTTAGCTACCTATTAGCATTTACAAAAACAAGAACTCCCTAGTTACTCCCTAGAATGGCCTTTTACCCCCCCCAACAGCTTTATCATTTGATAACATAAGTATCTGTAAATGAAGTGCAATTTGTCCATTTAATACAATTTATGTTGTATAGACATAATATTAAATTTTTTATTTTGTGATTTAACAAATGTAACAATATACAATATAACAATATAACTAAAATGCCTGTGTTACCAGCATTACTGTTACAAGAACTTATATAAAGAATGTAATTCTGTTGTTTAAGTAATGATGATGCTAACCATGCTGTCCACTCTGTAATTAAGCTGTCCTCTGTGGTGATCCTGGTTCTCCGGGAGGGGGTTTCAGAGAAGGAAACATCTTTTCCTACAGGTTAGTTTGTGATTTGTGCATGGGGATGCTTCCTAATGCAACTCTATAGTACCCAATAAAGTTATTCTTCTGTTAATACAGGTCAGAGGTCAGGTTCTACTGCCATGCTCCCTACTTGCTAGTTGGCTCGGTGTCGAGAGTGTGTCAAGCTGATGGCATGTGGAGTGGCCAGCAACCAGCCTGCATAGGTAAATAAAGACCCCACCACAGGGACTCAGCAGTACTTAGTTCTTAATCTTTGAAACGTATGTACTAAGCATTATTCAACTTTACACCATGTGTAAAATAAAAAAATCTGATTAATGTAAAATGAATATATTAATGTATAAACAGGGGTTGAGAGAATGCAAAAAAGTAAATTTAGGAGCCAGAATGCAGTTTATCAAGGCTGACAGCACTTGACAGCACGTGCCAGCAATCGGCCGGCAGTAGCTCAGTGGGTAGAGCAGTCGTCTTTCAACCGGAAGGTAGGCGGTTCGATTCCCACTCTCCCCACAGTTCATACTGTCGTTGTGTCCTTAGGCAAGACACTTAACTCACCTTCCATCCAGTGGCTGTAACATTGGTAATTACTGTAGAACAATGTAAGTTGCTTTGGATAAAAGCGTCAGCTGAATGAATAAATGTAAATGTGTTTCAGATTAATATGGTTGAAAAGTATATACAGTTTGTGCAGATACAGCTGTCATTTATGCAGGGAGGACAAGTCAGAAATATGAAGTAATGGAAAATGCTTAGCAGTTAGTAGTTTTTGCTGAATCCACTATATTTGCAGTCATTTACACAATTTTGACACATCCACAAAGACAATTTGTACAATTGCATTCTATTGGAGAATTTAGTCTATCAGGCCATAGTATGGTCTGGTTACTAGAGGAGAAGGAAACAGATTGGAGCAGGGAGTACAGGAACCATAAAGCAAAGCCTTGTAACATATGATATGCTGTTAATGCCAAGATACTGCATTTACGGTTTAAAGTGGACTCGATTGAGACAAAAGTAGATGAAAGTGCAGCGGCTCAGTGGTAGAGCGGTTGTCCTACCACCGGAAGGTTGTCGGTTTGATTTCTGCTCTCTCCACAGATCATATTGTCATTGTATCATTGGGCAAGACACCCACCTTGCCTCCAGTGGTGTTCCAGCTGTAACACTGCTAAATGGAAGCTTAATGTAAATGTAAAACCCAGAGTGTTGGCATAAAATGACAATGTAGTCCCTAGAGTTAGTTTAGAGCCCCCTTTGGAGAAAAATGCATTGACTTCTATAGTCAACACACAAAAGCACACACCTTCAATAATTCCACCAAGGACTTTAGTTCAAATTTACTGTCTTTCCATGATTTGGAGAAACGGACAAATGTGAAAACATTTAATAAAGACATGCAGGATGAAAGAGAGTAAAATCAGATTAATAGTAAACAAGATTTTGCAGTTTAAGTGCAGATCGATGGTGCTGTAGGTATTTTTAAATCAATCGATTAAGTTTATGGTTTGATGTCAGCTTTTTTATTTATTTTTTTATTTAATTTTTTTATGTTTATCTAGCAAAGCAGATTACTTTATTACTGGAAATTGGGTTGACTTTTTTCATTTCTGAGATGTGCTATAAATAACCATATGAATCACTCTATATGAGGCTATATAAAATCTGTCCTCCATATATCATGAACTGTAAGTCAGTGTTTGTTATATTAGACTACTAACCAACAATTAATAACCATGCAACCTTGGATAAATCACAACAAATACTTGCAGGCAATCCATAGTTAAAGAACATTAACTGTCAATCTCTTTTAATGTGTGTGCTTTTTAGACCCAGCCTTCAACAGCTGCCGAGACCCAGGAACACCAGCCTATGGCATTCCAGTGCTGGCTCAGGGTTTTCAGGTCAGAAACAGAGTTGATTGTATTCAACTACATTTACAGTTTATATATGAATAAATACATAGTTTGAGTTGCATTAAAAACATATTGACTGATAAATGAAAAGAATGAAAAGAACATTTGTCTGCAGTAGCAGTGCAGCTCATATCCCCATCTGACTAATCCTACTTTCTCACACTGAGATAAGAAGATAAAAACTCAACTGGGCATTCACAGTTAATTTTTCCTAAATTCTAAAGTGTAATTCTATGGATTAGAAGCAGAGGCACTTGAAAAACTAATAGACTGAATGCCTTGGTAAAAAGTATGCTCTCAAGCACTCTATGGAAGTTAAAAAGACCAAGTCAGGTTTTCCTCTAAAGCTGTAATGATTATTGCCTTCTGTTTATTTCTGTTCTTTGTGTAGGTGGGTAGTAAGATTTCCTTTAAGTGCCGCAAGAACTATCACATCCTGGGGTCCACCACAAGAACTTGCTTAGAAAACCTGACATGGAGTGGAATCCAACCCGAGTGCCTAGGTAGGAAATAATTGTCATTGTAGTTCTTTGTTCTTTTTTTGAATTAATCCTCAATAATGTGATTTATTTGTTCTTGGTAAAGGATAGTTTGGGGTGTCACTATAGTGCTGATGTTGCTGTCTTACTATGTGTTTCCCCACAGCCCACTCCTGCAGACAGCCAGAGACACCAAGTAATGTAGATGTTCGATCTATGGACCTGCCTACCCTGGGATATACGCTGATCTACACCTGTCAAGAGGGCTTTTATCTGGCAGGAGGGTCAGAGCATCGAACATGCAAGAGTGATGGGAGGTGGTCGGGCAAGCCCCCGCTCTGTAAAGGTATTCATCTGCTATGGTGACAATACACTGAATGTCTAAAATGGTCTCAACCGAAAGGCGCATGTTTTAATCCCATAAGGTTTAAGATAAATATAGATTAGATTGCTATTAAGTCAGCCTCAGGCACAATATGGATTATGGAAGGATGTTTTCTTTATCTAACTTATACACCAATGACCTTACAGTACAGAAATCCAGAGGCATTTCTTGTCAGTACAACTTGAATTTATTTTCTTTTTTTTGTTAGGTCTGCAACATAAAGCTGGTCTTTCTAACACAATTTTACTTTCAGTTGGAGTGAAGATCAATCCCAAAGGCAGAGAGTCGGATATTCAGAAAAACAAAATTCGAGGTATGAAGAAAAAGAACTACAACTCACATGTTATTAAACACTTGCATTTTCACTGACTATTCCCACTAATGAAAGTAATTTATCAAAAAGCTGTCACTAATAAAGATCTTTCATATTCTAATGGAATAAAACACAAAATTGCAAAATGTTATCAAAATATGCACATGGAGGCAATTTGGTCAAATAATATTTTTCATTTAGAAAGTCACAAAATATGTTATACCCTTAAATAGTAGAAAACATTGCATTTGAAGGCTATTCAATTGGCTGTAACAGTTGTTTTATTATTGTAAGAACTGTCTATCCTTTTTTGTTTTTATTCCAGTTCCAGTTGATGTTTTTTCCACAAACTCTGAATGGAGTGGTTTCTATGAGTATCTGGGAAAGAGACAAGGCACCACATTTACAGTCACCGGGTTCAACACAACCAGTGGAAGAGTCAACATCACTTTACTGGAGCCCACTGGAGTGTCCATCAGACTGTCAGGTGACCAAATACACATATAGGTTTTAAAAAAGTAACCATACACGCACCAGTCTGTAAATATGTACTGAGGGCAAGTACACTTGTAGAGTTCCACCCTCATCTAAAAATCTAAGTTTGCTTATTCAATTCAACCATGGTAGCTGTTTATTGTGCTAGCCTTGTGTTATGTTACAGCACTTCTAGAGTTTCTAAACCAGAAACTTTCTAGAAGGGGCACAGAGGCTCAGAAGGTACAGCAGGGTGTCCAGTAATCGGAAGGTTGGCAGTTCAATTCCCACTTCCTCAGTTCATACTGTTGTGGTGTCTTTTGGCAAGACACTTCACCCACCTTGCCTCCAGTGCCACAGCTCTGGTGTGTGAATGTGTGAGATTGTGGTGGGGTGTTTAGTGGAGGTCGGAGAGGCTGTGTTTATGGCAGCCCATTTGGCTCCAGAGGTACCTTACCACCACCAAAGTGTGAAAGTGTAAGTGCTTTTGTGTGTGACGCATGGAAAGTGCTTTGGCTGCCCAAGAAGGGAACAAAAAAGCACTACACCATCAAGATACTCTTCGGTTTTAGTCAATTAAAAAGCTTACATAATATCATTTAGACATAAAGCTTCTGTAAAGCTTGTCTATTAATAAATGAGGAATCCTCCCTGACATTTCCACTGATTTTCATGTCCGTTTTGACACATCACAATCAGAAAATAAGTCAAAGAAGTCTGTCAAAGAAGATTATTTTATCAAAAAGCTTCTACATGGATGTGTCATGTTGAACAGCACAATCTCTTTGTTGTGACTATGGACTAGCAGTCATGTAGCTTAAGAGGAAATGTCTTTTTTTCCTAATACTTGGTGATGAAAGTAGAGAATGAAATGTAAAAAAATAAAGATCTGTCTGTTGCTTCACTTTTCTTGTATATATTTGACTGAGTAATCTTGCCTGCTTTTCCCAAAACAAATTTGTAATAATTACGTTAATAAAACCTCACCTGGTCTGATACTAATCTATTTTTCTGCCGTGTGCTTTATGATATTTGTGTAGGTACCTATAAGTTTGAGGAAAACCAGCTACTACTGAAGGTCTACCAGGTGAAGGGGCCGACGGAGCATTACTACAGCAAGTTTAAAAATGACAACTGGGCAATGGATGGATATGTAAGACCAACATCTTCTAAAAAAAGACTAGACAGCCTTTTTGAATATGATATTTATTAGCCTTCTTGATTTCTAACCGTTTTTAGTTGTGAGATGTTATGAGAAACAAATCATTTTGAGATGAATCCTCAGTCACATTATGCAAATACATTTTGAAATACAAAGAAGTCTAATTAACATCATTTCAAAGAGAAGAATGATGCTGTTTGCACCGAGGCTTTGCTCCCATTTGTGTTCAAAGGTGTAAGAATAAAGTTGATTTGCAAAAGCATCATGAAAGTTTCTGGAATTCACAAATCAAAGCACATTTGATATTATTCTCAGATGCTAATTTAATTGTAGGAGCTTGCTCTTTTTAATTCAATCCCAACAGAATTAAACCAATTTTATTAATATCGCCATAGTAAGTATTTAGAGTAATTACATTTTATTTCTACGTTGGAGAATAGAAAACACAACTGACAGAAATAAATGGAATAGCTTGACAGTCCTGTTGATTATTCTGTCAAAACTTCAAAACAGAGAAATTTACTTTTGTTTCGGATTGTGTGTTTCATGTTGACTTTTGAACTCAGAGTGATGTGATATTTGAAGCAGGAACCTGTGAAATAAAAGCCTGAACGGGGAAATGGATTAACAGTCTCAACATGTTTGACTTGTTGACAGAGAGCAATGGAGAATCTCTGTGTGGATATTGTGAAGGGTGGTAACCGGCAAGAATTGACAAGGAAAAGCATGTAAGATGGAGGGGAGCAAAAAAGAACACAGACAGTTAGCCAATTTACCAGGTTTCAAATGACAGTGGGAGGAAGAAAAGTGTCAGGAAAATAATGACCATGTTATGATTCCTGAAAAACAATCTTTTTTACAGGTTAAAGATGGAACTCCAGTTTTCACTTTGTGACCAAAATATTGCTGATGCATTTTCCAGAGAACAGGCTGTGGTCATTGAAAAATGGAAGGGAGAGACAGCCGAGAGGTCTGAGTGCAACGATGAGTGGAAATGCACTAATGTTAGCTCGAGTGGAGGAGACAGGGAGAAAACACAATGTATTACAAAAAGTTATTGCATAATACATCCGTAATAAAAAAATAAAAACTCAGTCAAAAGGCCTATGGTTGCTAAACCAATGACAACATTTGCATAGCTATAGATAATAATAGACCAAAAGACAATACAACACAACAAAAATGTGCATCCTTTATGTTTACAGTCTTTTTAATCTGCAATCACCTTGTGCCAACACTTTTTTCAGGTCACTGCTGAGTCAGACCAGAAGACATTTATCTACCAGGGACACATTCACAGTAAAGATTTTGGCAAGTTCCATCTGACACGGCAAGGTACGTCAACATTATAAGTGGTAGAAACATTTTCTAAGTCAAAATTAAGAGTAAAAGTTAAAAGTTGCAGGAAGCATGTTTCATTGGTGTAAGTAAAATGGTAATTGTATCAATTTGTGTAAACAGCTATTCATGTGTGTGTTCATATTTCTCCACTTCCCCAGGTCCTGTGACCATGGCGATGGACCCATCCAACCCATACACCAACAGCAGCTCTGTGGCAGCGGCCATCTTAGTTCCTTTCTTTGCCCTCATCTTGTCTGGATTTGCCTTCTACCTCTACAAACACAGGTAAGCTTTAGGCCCAGTATAAATGTATCTAAGGAGACATCCACAGAACTGGGCTATCAGTTAAAGCTCCGTAAAAGACAACAAACTACCCAATTCTTATTATGTTACGGTAACTCCCCTTAAATAATACAATTAGACAAATAATCTGTTTCATGTAATGTTGAAACTTTAAACTGTTGCAAAGGATTGCGTGGCATTAAAACTGCAAAGCTTCTCTTGATAAATGTATTATTGCTTTTTCCTGTTGGCATGTTTATAGTGAGCTGCCAGACACAATCTGAGAGTCTTGCACTAAAGCCCTGGACCCATTATATGCATTCTCATTGGCACAAATTTTGTCCTACTTTTAAGCCGTGAAGAAAAAAAATTCTATTCAGAGCCACATATTACAAGTTAAGAGCGGAGGGAGCTGATAACACAATTTGGAATGTGGCAAAGTATAGGTAAGGGGTGTAATCACTTCTCCAAAAATCCATTCAACAGGATCTTGTAATTTGCACTTGGCTGGCAGAGAGCAAATGCACTGACAAACGCAGCAAATACTACGTTGTTGATGGTCGTCAAAAACACTTTCCTCACATTTATATAAATAGCATCTGTTCTACTCTGAAACAGTTTATTTTATTACAGGTATACTCATCCTACAAATTTCTCTCAACAAGTTTCATACTGACATAAGCCGTTACGGAAGCAATATTTGGAATTAACAACATCTGAGTATACACAACAGATGTATGCAGCCGAGCAATAACGGTCTGTTTGACAGTCGCCAGCTGTGGTTTTGCCATCAAAATGTAAATGTATGAGCCTATATTTTATTAAACAACTTGACTCTTACCATGGCCATTATATGGAGCAATTATTATCTTCCAGATTCACTTCAGATTTACTGACTTGCTGTGATGTAAAAACAAACTGAAATGTATCAAGTGGACCTTTACGTGACCTTTTTGGGAGGGCACAAGAGTTTACATAAAATTGTGAACATAATTGTAACGCTAACCTCCAAGTGCGTCTGGAGGGTTACATCTGATTGACCTCAGGTGTTAATGAGAAGTCCAAGAGTTCATAAAAGACCAAGAAGAAAGCTTATAATTTACAACAATATTAAAATAAAAAAGGCCATTGGTTTTCTGAAGTGCCTTTGATTCTACAGCTGAGTTTCTGAAAGTTTTCCAGAATGACTAACACTATTATAAATTACATTATTCTTTTACGTATTATAAACAAACCAATAAAAATACAACACAAATTCAGCTTAAACCAAAATATTTTAGCAAATGGCAGTATTGACTAAAAAGTATTGATTAAGTTAAGACATACATGAGTTGGAAAACCAGGTAATAGACCATTTCTCCTGTTGCCAAAAGGTATTTATTTTAGACAGCACGTGTAGAAAGCTCACGCTCTCCAATCTGTAGGAATTGTTTATAGTTTATAGACAATGGCTGTTAGAAAAATGATGTAAATACATACAGCATTAAAGAGCTGCGAAAACAGTAACATTCAATTAAAGTTGATGGTTGTATGCAGGGCGTTGTCTGCTGACACAGATGACAATGAGAGACCAAAAGACACCTGGGGGCCTGGCGGCAGGTAAGACTGAGAACTCATTCACCTGGTTTCTAACAGCAACCAGAGCTCAGCCGGCCGCCACATCCTCTGTCAACGTTGTCATCCTTTTCTTATTTGTTCTCATGTTGTCTGGTAAGGCTGCACAGTGGACCTAAAGATAAAATTATTATTTCTTCAGAAACTATGTCAAATATAATATTACAATTATTATATGTAAAATAACCTGAAGTATTTTGACATTATAAAAAAAACAACTAAAAAACAAGATAACATTTTTCAGCAGTGCAGCCCTACTGTGTGACAAAGCCGTCATTTTAAAGTAAAAGGAGCGCATGTTATTTTGTCTTTATTCTCATTGTCATCTCTGTCAGCATGATAGACTTCAGTCTGATGTTGTTTTATTGTTGTTTTTTTGTTGCTGTCTACATAGAATACCCACAGTATTACATTTGATGTTATATATATCATATTATTTTGTCATTTGTTGGGCAATGACAGCAAACAAACAAATCTATGTTATACCACTTATAATGAGTTTTTGGTTTAAAGGAGAAAGGAAATGGTGTTTCCTTCCTGAGCCTGCCTGAATGTACAATATCTCTGAAACTGTCTAAGCAATTAGGCTCTTTCAACCAACAACTTTAAACCATTTCACCTACAGCCAGTCACTAGTTCAGTGATTTGAACCAGTGCCACTCAGGGAGACCTTCAGTGTGTGCTGGTGTGCGTGTAGTTTTGTAAAGTAATGGGCTGAACATGTAGGCTAGGCTTAGTGGCTCCTCAGGGCTGGATCTGTACCAGCGTGCGCACACACACACACACACACACTTAATGAGGTCAGAGTCAAACAGCGTTTCAGCTGCAGCACTCCTCCCTGCTAATAGTTCCACAGGGTTTGGGAGTAAGTGATTATATCTAACAGGATTATAGGACCTGATTATCCAAACACGTAATCTGCAACAAACAGACAAATTAGGAGGGGGGTAGTCATATTTCACTGCATATCAATTTAAACCTGAGCTCTAAGTTGTTCAAAATCATCTGGGAAGAAAGAGTACTAATGTGGTGTCTTGAACTCGTTGGCTACCACTTGCGGTGTGATGGCAGGTTAGAGGCATGTAGACATGAGAGGAACAGATGGATGTCTGCCAGCCAAAGCACTGAACCGTGTATTCATTAAACTATTCCTGGAACTTGTAGAATATTAGTTTTTAAACGTTAAGAGCACTTATAAACAAGACTAGACTTTAATGAATGACAATAATGGTGATAGTAAATTCATCTATAAAACATACATAGATATTAAGGAATATGGACAGATAGTGAATTATTCTTTCTTTCTTAGACCATTTCAGGATCTGGATAAACTATATATTAACACAATCTTTCCTCTTTTTTTCAGAACTCGTCCCAAGGTCCAGTTTAATGGTTATGTTGGCCATGAAAGTTCAAATGGTCAGGCATCATTTGAGAACCCAATGTACGACACTAATATGAAACCCACTGAAGCTAAAGCAGTGCGATTTGACACTACACTAAACACAGTATGCACTGTGGTATAGTCCATCCTGCAGACTGCCAGTATGCAGTGGTCCAGTCCTACTGCCACGCTGCACTGTGTGCTGTGGTCAAACCAAAGTGAACAGAAGGAACTTACCTTAGGACATGGATTGGTCACTTGGAGCGGTCTGTGTTGTAGTCCTTTGAGCCTCTCAGCTAAATCTACACAGATAATGCTCTGCTCCACATTTAATCTGACAATGGCATTATCCAACACTTCCTCTAAAGAAAAGAGCAGACAAGGCCTGGTACCTAGGGCCTGGTTTAGGAGATCAATACATAGACCTGAATTTGGGAAACGCAATCCAGGCAGTCATTGTTAGTTTGTCCAGTTTAACTTCAGGTCTCAGTCCTCTAAATGGAAAGGGCTTCATACTGGAGCATGCGTCACCACAACTTAACCACACATCCACCAAATTTGCACTGGGGAATACAGTATGCTTGTATCTTCCCTGCTGTTGGCCAGGCATGGGTTGGATCCATGTAAGATTTCTCCCTTTACAAGAGCACACGGACTGTTCCACCCCTCAAGCTCTTCCAGACATCAAATAATAATTGAACAGTTAGTCTGTGGTAACACTAACCCATCTCTAGTGCTCTACAAATAACTCTCACTTGACTTCAAAACACAGGAACATAATAGGCCCAGGCATTGTGACTACTCACAGCATCTCTGATCTCTGATAGTCTCTGATACTGACTATTCAGGTGCTGCTGTGGTGACAACCAACTACAGCCAAGGTAATGACATATTCCACCAGACTCGATAACCCAACAGAAATACTGATCACAAGAGCTAAGTGCCAGTAGCATTAGCAGATTAGTTTAAATGTTTTTGCCTGTTGTGACTGCTGGATTGATGTTTCTTAGTTGGACAATCAGAAGTGACTATTTAAAGCATGTCCAGTAGGATTGGTCTCCTTCATTCTCCTTTCCATTTACCATACTGCCTTGATTGACAAAGTCTGCTGAAAGTACTTGGTAAAGTTTAAGGCTTAAACATCTTGCAACTGCAAATGCTACACGTCCCAGGTTCTGTGCTAGAACCTTCAACTGATGGCTTTAGACATTTCAGACATCCGTATTTCTCTGAGGTACCAAACACTTAAATTAGTCATATACACAATATAATCTTCTCTAGCTCGAGACAGACTGCCCTGAACAAGAAAAGCAGACATTTGCCGTGTTGCTGTGTTCCAGAGGCCTGTTTAACACAATCACAGAATCAGACAACTGATTCTTGTTGGTGGACCAGCCAGGATTCCTTGTTTTGGTGGCTGAGGAAGCCGAAGCCTGGAGGCAATAAGCTGTCAAGATCGTCATCTGCTGCAATGAGCTTTGGCCAAATCCAGAAAATGATGCGTCTTTTGTAACTCTGATTGGGTGTCAGAGATTGCTGATTTTTTTTACAGAGCTTTGCCATCCAGTAAATTATAAACAGATGAAAAGATTAATGGACGTTCTGGTGGACTGACAGAAATTAGACAGTCACGTAAAAATGGACGGATAGACAACAGTCTCCAATGAAAAGAGAGACAAGAACAGAATACTATGAAAATAGTCTCTGAATGTCTCTGATATTTTTTCTTCAATGAAGATATTGATAAATAGACTGTGTGTTGAAAACCCAGTGGCCCCATGGGGATTCCCAAACCACTGCTGCTGGGACGCAAAATATAAACTTTATAGAAACTCTAACCGCACAAATTTTGCACTAGTGTGTTTTTCTGACTGGGTTATGAGAAAATGATTAATTTTAGGGTTTGAAATGGGTTTGAAAATAAGTCAGTTCAAAAAGAGAATTTTATTGAAAACTTCTATCTTTGAAAAGATGAAAACAGGCTGAATACAGGGTTACAGAGTGTTTGTATATACACATTTATAATTCACGCTCCCTGTTAGCAGAAGTTGTGACCACATGCTATACCATACCACATGACAGCAGCTGGATTCAGTTTACCTGTGGACCCCCAAGCTTCTTGCCTCATAAAGTGACACTAGTTCCTGCCACTGTTTGGAATAATTGGTGTCTCTGAAAACAAAAGCTAGACATCTCCATAATGTTTTTAGATCAGTCTTTATGTTTTGGCTAATACTGACTATAGCATTTGATTGATTGGTTAATAGTTTTTAATTATATTTTTTGTTTCTGACCAGGATTCATATGAAAATACTATTAGTCTTGTGTGTTTAATGCTACTAAAGTGTAGCCAACATGGATGCCTTATAGTGGTTTTCAGAAACACCATGTTATGTTGGTTATTTTGCTAACTCTCTTTAAAAATATGTGCTGAAAATGCCTTTGACTCATTTCCATGTTTTTATTGTAAAACCTACGATACAAACAGTGATGCCCAGAGTTATATCAACACGTCTTTTTAAAGAGCACATTGAGTATAACAGTTGGTCATTCAAGGCAGAGGGCAAAATGGACATAAAGACAACATGCACAATTACAGTTGTCAACAGATTCCACCCCTCCATTGTTTGAGAAATACCTCGTGTGCAAAAAGCAAGTTACATCCTGCTTATCAATGCTGGAAACTCACTGCAACAAATACACAAGCTTAGCGAGTGCAGCCTTGCATTCAGCTTATTTCCTGCTATACTAAATCGCAATATCATATAAACACCCCTGAGTTTACTGGATCCAGGAGAATTCACAAGTTTTAAATCACTTGCCAAGCTTGTTATTTCTCGCAGTGTTCTCTCAAAGTACTTTATTTTTTTTGAAAGATGCTGCATTTGGTTTAGATCACAGATGTAACTGCAGTCATTTTGTGTCTTTCACTGTCTTTAGGTCCATTTATTCATTGGATTGCGTTACAATTACCAGTTTTTGTGTGGTTCCAGAAGTGTACCTTTTGGTGAATGGTTATTCAACAATTATTCATTCTTCATTCACCATCCTCCACACATTTATAATCTACACATAAAAGCTCAGATTATGCAGCAAATTTATGTACGCTCACAGAATACACAGAATCTAAATGTAACAAAACGTTTGGCACGAGATGTTGTCATATCCATATCATTTAAAACTGTTTAAAAAGTATGTCTAACTGAAAATGGGCAAACACTGTTTGAGGTCAGAAACAAAATGAAACGCAGCATAGGTTACTGTGTGCTGCTAAAATATGGCTGATAGTTTTAAGGAGTGTTAAGAAATGTAAATGTTTTCTACGAAATGAGCAGCATACCGTATTTGTAAACCACAACAGAATGGTTGCTGGCTGTAGAGATGTTAAGTTTATTCCCCTTTCAATGCTGTGGAGGATCTAGTGTTTCCATTTAAATTGATTTAATTAATTTAGTAGAGGTTTCCTGTGGAGTCAAGAGCGCATAATAAAGCCTGAAAATTAGAGGCTGCAAGGTTTCCACAGGCGTAATAAAAGGTCTAATTGTTCACAATTAATGACACAGATCTGATCTCCCGGTGTGCCACGACATGAAAATTTAGACTTGGCAATGTCCTTATTTCTGTCATCAAAATATCAGAGCGGCACTACAGAGACTCAGATGTGTATCTGCTGAAATGGAGCCAAACAAAAGTGAGTGCTTGTGTAGAGCCTAGAAGGTTGCGGCATATAGGCCATAACAAGCCCGCAGCTTAAGTCTAAAATTATTACAATATTCCTACAAGCACAGGCAGATGCACTCATAGGCAGCAACATTATATGGCTGTCTGCACTGAAAAAAGAAAAAAAAACCTTGAAGAAGATATTTTAGCCCATCAAATCCACCCAATTTTCCTTGTATAAAACCAAAAGATGTTCCACCAGTTCCTGCATATTTCAGTTTCCTCCTAATGCACCTTTTCAAATAGCGTCTCAGTTTAAAAGTGCACTGTATGTTCCCGTGCTGCTATGCTGAGATTAAAGCATTTTGCCTGGACTGTGACAGAAAGATCACAATGAAGTATGCTCAGACAGTTAGGCGCGGGCGGAGTTAGTCACCTGCTGTGATTCAAATTGAAATATGACCTTTTTTTTTTATTGATCATATAATGACCATATATTTCAGCCCTTAGACGTTCTGAATTGATATTACAAAACTTTAAAGTGAGCTTTGATTTACTTGGAATACTGATTGAGAAGTCAAGACTTAACTCAAAGAAAAACATGTAAAGCAACTTTTTTAAATTAATAAAAGACAGTTTAGGCCTTTTGCTTTGTTCTACTTATTAAAATCTCTGTTTGCACATTATTTTCACACTTTTTTAGGCTTTGTCAGAATTCGTGCTGTTGAATAAAGATATCCAACGACAAGTATTATAACAAGTATTATAATTACTTTTTAAATTTTAAATGTTGAGGTATGTTTTTTTTAACTAACATTTGAATGACTAAGAGAATCTACATCCCTCCTTTAATTTCTTTAAAGTATTACTGTCAGAATCCATTGTTGAAACTAAACAAGTCCAGATGGCTTTAAGGTTAAAAATACTAGCTTCAATTGTAAATGTCCAGCTCACTGTGCGAGGCATTGAGCTGTGTAACAGATGCTGGTATAGATTAGCTTGTGCACTAGAAGAGCTGTCTGTCCTCCACTAAGGTTTCCAACCAATGTCCATCAACATGTCCCCTGGGACACCTTTCTGCTTTGAAAGCAACTGTCCCACATGTTTCCATGCAGCACAGATTGTAGATGGATAGGACGTGTACCTTCTCCTCGGTGTTGTGAAGGTGTTTTGTGTGTCATTCCCAGAACAGTGCTACAGTGTGTTCTGTTAATCTGATTATTTACCTATTAGTGTGGATTGGACAATCTTCTCATGCCTTATGTTAAACATTACACCTTGTCATGTAAAGACAACTGCAGCCGCACACACACACACACACACACACACTTAGATATAGACTAATGAATATTAGTTATAGCCTCATATTGACCTGCAGTAGTATCTGTTGCACATAAATGTGTACTATTTAAAATTTCTCATCCCAAAGGTCACAGAGGTGTTTATGACATGGCAGGATCTCACCACGAGGGCGTCCACATCTTTTCTGTTAATGTTAAGCCTTCTTTATTGTTTACATTGCTGTCATTTCTCACTGTCATCATCATGTGCTGCTGAACTTGAAGTAGGTGCAAAAGATAAAAAAAAAGTTTTGTATAGAAATCTATTTTTTATGGAGAATTTGTAAGAAAAGAAAATACAAATTATTAAACATGCTGTACTTTTTATGATCAATGATGTAGGTACAACAAAGTCTTATTCATCAAGTCAATGTTTTTACTGTTACACACCATGTACAAATTCAATCTGGCTATCAGATATCAAAGTGGCAGATGAACTCTTGTCCATCACTGCTGCTTTTATACAAGAAGGGAAACCAGTAACAAATGGGATACAGTGTTGGCCTCTTTTTTGGTGCAACAAAGGACCCACCTGAATATATTCAACATCTTGCTTGTTCTGGAGGATTCTGGCGTCTGTGTCTAAAGAAGTGCCTGACATGTGACTCATTGTTCAAGCCTTTAGCATTTTTAAAGAACGCACTGTTCTTGAGCAGATGCTTTATCGTGAGTAGGGAGGAGCTGTAAGTGACTTCCCTTCTTGTGTAACGACAGCTTTGTGTGACAAACCTCAACTGAATGAATGGATGAACTCACTGTTGCCTAAACATGGGGAAATGATGTTAGCAGTCATTTTTCCACGTCTACACACTTTGGGTTTTGAGAGCAAAATCAAAGAGTGGTATTAATAAAGCTTTGGCAGCAACCTTAGGGCAGTTATTGGAGGCTCTTATCTAACTTCCAGTACTTAGGTTTAGAGATGGAAAATTGTACTTTTCTGTCCTCTCATCAGATCATAAGAGATATACAATATGGAGTGTTAAACATCAGATACTGTATGTGTATGCAGCCTCACAACCTGCTGTTAAGAGACTCACTTTATCTGTCAGCTATTTTGAAAAACATTATTTGAGAATAAAGTTTTTGATACAATAAGCCATCTTTTGTTTTCTGTTCTCGTGAATTTCATATTCAACATGCCTTTAATGTGATTTAAAATAATAAATTACAAACACACACAGGTGGCATGGTGCCTTAGCAAAGTATTAATCACATGTGAAGGTGTGTTAAACCCTTTAATAGCTTCTCAACATTGCCCTGCCTCTAAGCCTTGCCTGCTGTGACACTGAGAAATAACAGCCATACATATATTAGCAGCAAATAATCTTTGACTGTAAGACCTCGACCAACACTTCAAAGTCTTAGCAGGTAAATCAATTCAGCATCTTGAATGTGTCTTTAATAATGACACAGAGGACTTAGTGGAACTTTTGTATGCTTCAGAACAATGTACTCAATTATAATCAAATAATCTACAGTGACTGGATTGTAACACTGCGCCAGAAGTACTGCGTCCCAGACTCTTTAAAAGTTTACAGTTTGAAAAAACCATTCCTATTTCCTCTCCACTCTAAGCATATCAAGTTTCCATTATGACATATATATTCATATCTGTCAAACGTACAAGGGTTTGGGGGAAAGAAATGGGGCTTTCTACATTGCCACATGTTGTCATGGATACAAAGGTTGGTCAGAAACTTTGGGACCAGCAAATCATATCAGTGAGAAATGGAAAATAGGTAATGCAGAAGTAAAAAGATTCCATCAGCAGCTCATATGAAGGCAGAAGAGGAGAGAGCTGCAGAGGTGAAGGCACAGCCACTCAGCCATGGCGCTGAGCTGAAACACAAGGGAGGCTGTTAAGATATAAATGCTAAAACTTTATTTAAACATCAAGCCTCAAAACAAGGTTACAAGCTGTTTTACAAGAGAACGTGGGATTAAAAGTATCAAAGCTAAAACAAATTAAAGGTTGACATCAAGATAAAAATCCATAGAGTTTGAAATAAAACAGTTGGATTACTAATTAAATCAGTTAACTAAAAGCACAAAACGTACCCACATGATCTTAAATGCTTTCTCTTAGATTTGCTCACAGTGGGACTACAAAATAAGTAACTCTGGTTTCACTCTCATTAAAAGTTGAATGGGCAGTGTGAGTACTAGTGGGGGAGTTGTTATGTACAGTTCACCTTCAAACCTACGTCCTGATGCCATTTTTGAAACCATAGAGGAAATAAACAGTATTCTCTAACATCTGCTGAGTAAAATATGAAAGTATTTTCCCTGCAAGCTCAAAACGAGTTTTCCTTTGTCTCTGTCCGTGGTGCTGAATGTAAGAGACTGCATTGGTACTTGATCAGCTTAATGCATCAGAAGGTAGGAGTTATTCTAAGAAAAACTTTGTGTGCAAATCGCTTAACAGCATTCACAAGCACAGTAGGTTTGCCTTAAGATCAGTTTTCGATAGCAGATCTTTTCAGAATAGTACCTGGAAGGTACAAGCAAAAAATGTCAGTCCTTAAAAAGCATTTTTATCCATTAATATCCACTAACAAAAACATGTGGACTGTTTATGCATTTTTTTATTCTATTGTGTGTTTGTGTCTTGTCAAGCCTGGCTTTTAAAAACAGATATTTTAAATGATATTTTCTACAGCACAATGCAGCAAATCTTTCTTTATTGTATAATAAGTAATTGAAATTACTGTGGCTTTGTTTGTTGTATATACATTATAAATCCTATTTCCTGTGGTTACCATACAGGGTGTGCATTATAGCAACTTGCTGTCTTAACCGTCTTGTCTACACTCACAAGACAGATATTTCTGTGGTTTCTTTTAAACTAATGTGGACTTAAGCAGATATTTTTATTATACAGTAAAATCAGTGTGATCATTGATTCTATTACTTGATACGCATTATCCATGACTTCTGCTAGGCTCATAACAGGGTCTCGAGGCATTATTTGAAAGATGCACTCATTATTGTTGCCAGATAGTGTGTTTCCAAGGAAGAGTCATCAGCCTGATAGCTCCAGGTTCGTTTTCGTTAAGTTACCTGTGAGGCACTTGCACAAGTCTTCATAACGCAGGGGAGGTAATTATGGGAAGGTGCTTTTATCCAGCAGCAAAACACAAATCGTTGACATTTAGACAATTATCTTGTGATTGGCCCTCCTCAAGCTATGGAGCACGGAGGAAATTTGAATTTCTTTTTGAGTGATAATGTCTGCTGTCGTGCTAGAGGGAAATCGCAGTGTAATATAAGATTAAACATAAGATATCATTTACTAATTAAGAAACAATGATTTTTTTTTTCAACTCATGAAGGGTTCTTTTCATTTAGTGGTATTTGAAATGTGTTTTCTCCAGGAAACTCTACCCAGCATACATTATAATTAGGCTGGAAGAAAACACTGATGATGTGCACTTGTTCTTCATAATAATACAGATTTGCGATGTGTAGGCTGTGATGGTGGCCCTGGCGACAGATGGTACACACTGATGATTTATTAAACTGATCTGAAAAAAATCCTACCGTTTGCTGTGTGCTGAAACAGACATCAAACCCTTCTCTGTATCATATCACAGTCCTACGCATTTCCACTTGTACTTCTGCATGCATGATCACTTTTACCATCAAAACAAGCACCAGCAGATTTCATATGTTGCTGACACATTCTACTGCCTAATGTATTAACCCATAATATTAGCTTAGCGGCAGTAAAAATCAAGACGTGAAACAAATAGAAAAAATGCAAGGAGCATTTCTGGCATTAACTCCCACACAGTCATCCCAACCTGATCAGAGCAAATGAGACAGAAAATATTCTTCTCTTCTGCACTTAATGTACTTCTTTCCAGACTTTATAAAACTATCCTCAGCTGCTCTTTTGTTGTATTCATCAAGTCTTTATTGACTGTGAGGTGTATTAACATTTGCACCAAACAGGACATTATTTTGTAAAATACAGATGAAAAACAAAAAACTAAAAAAAGCACAGAAGAAGAATGTTCCACTATTGCCGTGGATTTCAGATGATGTGAGAACAAAAGGTCAGATTTAGTAACACTTATCATAAATTCTTGTTGAATTGCTATAATTAAGTGTGACGCATTTGTAACAAACACTTGTATCAGGTTGAGGGCAGGAGAGGAAAATGGTCTTCCCACATCTTTTCTACTTTGCGTGAACTAAAAAAGTATCTTCCTTAATATTAGAATCAATTACAATGTCTTTTTGAAATATGAGTCTTGTCAGTCCTAAGGATGAATGGTGATTCTACATCAAACAGAAGCTCAAAGAGAGACGATTGTCTAGACAGTTGAGTGGTTCCTCAGTTTTACCGATATAGCTCAATATCATAGTTGCCTCAAAGGGCTTTACAGACAAGAACACACCCTTAGTCTACTTATTACAGATGAAGAAGTATAATGCCCACAATCAACACAACAATTGTGCAGTGTTTGTTGCAGTTACAGACTGCAACATATTCAAAAACCCACTAAGGTGGAGTTTTAACAAAATTAAGTAAACAGTCCTATTTTTATTGTTGCTATACATGATTTACAGCCGTTTACAGAGGCAATATGCTTTTAAAAGGCTTATGCATATAATTTTTTTACAATGCAGTCAGCGTCACCATTAATAAAACATTTTTGGACAAATAATTCTATTCTACAGCCGAAATATGAGCAAAAAATAAACAATGAAGGTAATGGCAGATAATGTAAATGATTTAGAGTGAGACAATATTTTTTGTATTTCTGCTACCTATTGTTGAAACAAAAACCTGCAGGACCAGACCAAAAGCATTATTAAAGACCACAACATCGCAGGTTGGATGATGTTGGTGATACACAGTGTGCTGACCTGAACAAAGAATTCCTGTCCATGTTGTCACAAAAGGTCAACAGAGGTTAAATTATATATTTACTGCTCCTTAGATGTGGGGTCGACCTGTACTCTGACAGTACCTGGGTTGAAATGACAACTTGTCATCCATGAAGCTCATTTCCCTCCAGGTTATTATCGGGCTCACATCAAGTCGTGCGAGGGAGGCTTTAAGTGTCTGTGAAACAGTGTAAACAAGAGTGAGCCTGCCTGCTAGTCATTATCAGGAAAGAAGCCTTAGCATCTGTGTCTCGATAACATCGCAGATTAGAGTTTGAGCTGCCATGGCTTCAATCTCTGACTCACAGTTGTTGATTTTACAGGAGAACTTTATTCCACGTGGTTTGCTGCCACAGAATTACATTATTATTGCTTTCAATGGAGAGTTTTAGTGTCTCGTCTAAATTCAGTTTCAGGGGCCTTTCACACTGCCAAGGAACATATCTACAGGGAAACACTGAAATGCTATTATGTACTTATTGTGTTGGCCACTTGCCTAAAACAGGAAATGGCAATGGATTTTGGCATCGTTGCAAGGATCTAGGCATGATTATCATTTTGGCATCATCGAATGTTGGCTGTGTGAGTGAATCATCTCCCCTCTTTCCCAGGGTTTGTGGGACTTCAACAAGAAATGGAAATTCAGGATTTCTGTCAGGCAAATGCCTCCTGAATCCCTTCTCATCTTCCACTCTCCTGCTCGGCTTCCTGCCTGTGACTTTGCTCCTCTCTGTGGTTGTCGAATGAAGGTGGATATTCAAAATGGCAGGGCGTTAGGGGAACACTTAAGCACACACAGACAGGCATAGCACATATAAGCATAACGCAGGCATAAAATGCTAACTAGTCCCTCCAGGATTTCTCAGACTTTTGAGGAATTGCTCACTAAAATGCATGATTTAATGGCAACTTGTCTAAAAATAGTGTGTTGCCAACACCTGTCAAATTATTTTGCTACAAACCAGATGCACAAATGTTGGGTTAGGGTTACAATACACTGTAAAATCGAATCTAAAGTATATTCTAAAGTTTTCTTTTTATGAGCAAACAGTCATTTATAAACTACCTCAGTTTATATCGTAATTAGGTTCGGAAGTCCCCAGCGAGGAATTATTTCGCTTAAGAGGATTTTTGCTACTGCGTCAGCAGTGCAGTGTTTTGTTGGGAATGCTTCTACCCACTTTGAAAACATGTCAACTATTACAAGGCAGTATTTCTTGCCTTCGCAGGGTGTTAACTCAATGAAGTCCATTTGAATGTGGCCAAAAGGCCTGGAGGTGGGTTTGTGACCTCCAACATCTGTTTTGTTGTAGGAGTTACCTTTAGAATTGTTGGTTAAGCAGATGAAGCATTTTGAGCAAGAATCTTCAGCAAATTTGTTAAACCCCACAGTAAACCAATGTCTTTGAAGGTCTTTTCTCATTCCCTCCTTTGATACATGGTCAACGCCATGTAACAATTTTGCAAAAGGCAGGAAGAGGGCTTGAGGAAGACATGGATTGCCATTAGGGCCCATCCATACACCATTTGTGTTTGTACAGTTTTTCTTTTTCCAAGCAGCTTTGTCTGCTGGAGTGGAGATGCGAGCCAAATCAGAGAGTGAAACAATGTCAGAGTGAGTGCAAGTTTGATCCGTTATCTGGGAGAGTAATGTAACAACGTAGGGTGTGAGTGACGCTGCTTTTGCAGCTGCGTCTGCTCGTGCATTACCTAGAGAGACTGTGTCTTTGGCAGAGGTATGTGCAGAACACTTACATACTGCCACGGCGGATGGGAGTAGCACTGCATCTAAAAGATCAGAAATCAAATCTTTGTGTGAAATGGGTTTGCCATCAGATTTGAGGAATTTTCTGTGGCGCCAAAGTGCTGCGTGGTTGTGTAGAACACCAAATGCATATTGACTGTCTGTGTAAATGCAGCAGTGTGTTTTTATTTGTGGATATTATTCAAAAATATATATTTTATCCCAAAACACTAATTTTGACTATTTTCATATGTAAACATGCCAATTATTATGGAATATTAATTTTAATAACTAATATAATTACACTGTGTGTAAATTCAGATTCCTCTAGGTATAAGCTTTCAGAAGAGCCCTCATTGAAGTCTGTGGGTTGAAGCATTCAGAACTTATTGCACTTTTTCCAAATGTGTTAGTTTGATAAAATGAATAAATCATTTTAGTGGAATAAAGCGCCTAGATTAACCAACATTAAAACTGCTGTAAAATACTCATTTTTACAGATATTCTTTTCAAATTTGAAATGTGAGTAGTCATCCAGTAATTATTTTGGCCCACAGTGTGTTTTAGTCCTCAACTACCTGCTGAAGCTTCAGACACTTTTATTTTCACAAAATTTTTTAGGCGAGCACACAAAAAGTAATTTTTTTTGTGTGTTCCAAAGTGTATAAAATTTTATCAATAATACTTAGAATGATTCTGACTGCTCTGAGTAAAACTAGAGATTGTTACTTTTACAAAGAGCCCACACTTATAATTAAATACCAGGGGGTTCAATAACAGCAATCATTTTAATTTGGAGAGGTCCCATTACACAGAATACAGCGAAAATGACCCGAAAGTATCAACTGGTTAAATGTACAGGGAACTCGAGTATGGATTATTATTGAGATTCTTAGCCTAACAACTTTTTAAGTGAGATAATAGATCTGAAGTCTATGAGACTTGGTAATAGCAGAGCCTGCAGAGAATTTTCACTGCGTGTGAAAGCGGTGATTTACAGAGAATTAGTGCGTCAGAGTGTGTGACGCAGTCAGATAAAAGTTTAAAGCCCACAGAAGTAAGTGGCTTCAATGTAGTTTATCTAACCTAAAGGGTTAGAGAGTATTGAGTAAAAAAAGTCTGAGTAAAAAGTGTGATTGAGAGAGTGATTGTGATGCGACTGTGGAGTGAATGTATAGAATTGTTTTATCGGAAGAAGTTGATTCAGACTGAATAATGTGATCGAGCATTATGAACAGCCTAAATGTGAAAAAGCCTTAACTTGTGATAAGTTAATGCATGAGAATCTGATCCATCTGAGGAAAAGTAGCAAGCGAGATATGAATTTATGTAAATTACAAATACCTGCATGCGAGGAGTTAATTAGAAAAATAGTAACAGAAAATCTGACATTGTGACAATTGTTCGGTTGATTTAACCTTAATTTGATCCATCTGAATAAGAAGAACAGCCTACGAGAGTGAGGGGCTTATACTTTTGAGCATAATAAAATGTATAATGTTGACCTAAAGTTAAAAGCAGTTAAAAGAAGTTGTGTAGAATTAATGTTGTATGAATGGGCGCCACTGTTGAATGTCTAATGTTTAAGAATGTGAACATTAACAAAGGGTTAATGGTTTTGTAGAAAAAGTTTGAGAACTGAGTTGAAAGCAGTGATTTAAACAATTACGAGAAAGAAAAATTGCTTAAAAATAGCTTATGGAAGATATTTTTCTAGGCTTCCGGTGTAACATAGAAGAGAAAAAAAAAGGGGAGAAGCCATTTTGTGAAAGGAAAAATTAGTTTTTAAAAAGGAAGGTACACATGGACTTCAAAACACTAATCATTTGTATTTTTCTTTTATGTCCTGTGAGATTTTTTAGGTCTCGGCCTCTTCGCTTAAACCAGTGCAAACTTCCTCTGCCCTTCCCCCACACACCTGCTCCTGTCGGCTGAGACGCTGCAGAAAGACAGCAGGAAAACAAACGGTAATATAAACATATTCCAGACAAATGTTTATCTGTATTTATTTTAAACTGTATCTATTGAGAGAGACCAAAGAGGAATTTGTAGATAAAAAGTTGGAAATTGTGCGAAACTTGAACTTAATGTGAATGTAATGTATTTTTCCGAGGAAAAATGCACCATTGGCCATGGTTGCCATGGAGACCGGCAACGGGGCTGTGGTGGGCGTGGCAGAGGAGAGGGCACTGAGAACAGGAGAGGAGGCCGACACTGGGTCCAGACAAGAGAAGGACCTTTGACTGACCCTTGAACAGGTCAGGAACATAAACACACATGTACACACACACGGACATAGAAGTACATACACACACATAAAGACACACAGATACAGACACGGAACAAACATGAAACAGACATCTACAGAAGGTGAATGTGCTTTTGAATTATGAGGAAAGTTTATAAATAGTCTGTTAAAGAACAGATATTGTATTGAGTTTGTGTGACACGGTAGAGATGAGATTAAAGATTTAAACAATTTAAAAGTTCCAAACTTTAGATCCAAAATAAAAGTATTGATTAGTATTTTGCGAAACAATGGTATGTATCTATTAGTACGAGAACTAATAGAGGTCCTTAATATCAGTGTGGTTCAAAAACATGATATAACGTTTATGAAAATGTTCACTTTGTAATCAGAAGAATTTAAAAATGTGTCTTAAAGTGAATTGCGCAGAGAGAGGTTTTTTCCTCTCCCAAAACAAACCTTGTTTGGGAGCACAAAGGAATTTTTCACAGAACGGAGCGAGAAGTGTTTTGGTTTTTCCGTTTTTGTTTTGGTTTTGACGTTAGCTCCACAATCATTTTGTGTGGGAGCCTTTACATCCGATTCAAAGTCTAGGAGACTTATTTAGGAAACAGTTTGACCTTCTGAAAGGTCTAGGGGAAAAAAAATATATAGTCCACCTTGGGATGTAATTTAAATTTTTTTTGGTATGACCATTTTGTTTTTTTAGAGTTAGTAAACTAAACGACAACTGAGGTTTAAATATTGTTTGAGAAAATATTGTCTGAGTGATTAGAAAAACTGAAATGAAAACAGTTAATGCAGATAATATGTATAATAACCAATGGGTTTTTAAAATGATCATTTCTAATAAAAGGTATAATAATATAATAATAGATGCTAAAAGAGTTATCTTTACAATAAAGGTGTAAACTGCAATGTAAATGTGTAATCTGGGAATTGAAAATGTATCTATATGTTAAAACATATATTAAAACAATCTTGAAGGATTGGAGGTGGTTTAAATGAAAAGTTAAAGCGTTGAACTGTAAAAATGGTTTAAGTTTAAGAGCATAAGACAAAGTGCTCACTGGGTTTAATAACTGATTGAAGTGATTTAAAGAGAATTTTTTTTTTTTTTTTGATGAATCTGATTTAAAGTTGGAACAGACTAACACAATAGTCTGTCCTTTTGAACAGAATTGAATAATATTTTTGGTTGAACCTTAGAAGTGTGATGGAAAACACTGAGTGAAATCTTTGGAAACTAAAGATTAAAATTTTAAGTGGTTTAATCTTTGCATGTTTTAATTAACATTACTAACTATTACTGGGTTCAATGGTGGTGAATGTGAATAAATGAAGAGATGTAAAGTTGATTTTGCACTTGATGAGTTTCGGTTAAACATTGAGTGAAGGGTTTTCTTTTTGTAGAGTCTGATGCAAAATTTTTGGAAACGTGAAATTAGGAATGAATAAACATTTTAGATATGATGCGGTTAAAATTAATATAAATTAAATGCAAAAACAAACTGGTTTGTTTTATTTATTGAGCACCTGGTGTTAAAACTGGGTTTTATAGAGACAGTGTGGAATAATTCTAGACTGAACAAACCCCTGAAGAATTGTTATTATAAAGGGTAAATGCGGAGAAATTAACACAGAACTTAGTTAATTTTATGAAAAGTCTTTCTTTTAAATGACAGTCACATGGTGATGGAGTTTTGGAGGAGAGAGAGATGAGGAGCAGCTGAAGGAGGCTGTCCTGTTACAAGGTTAACTCCACGAGGGAGGGGCCTGACCCAAGAGTTTTGGTTTTGAGGATTTTATTTCTAAAGGAATTACTTTGAAGTGATTGAACAATATTCTGAGAATTTTCTAATTAGATTAAAAATTTAAAGTCTTTGGCTAAAAAGTTTTGTGACGATAGATCATGAGAAACTAGTTCTGATCTATTTTAAAGTTGTTTATGTTTGCATCAACTGAATAAAATATTAGTATGATTGCAGATGATACCACTTACAGTTACAGGTAAAGACCTACAACTAATGGTAAATAAAATTAAAACTAAACTAAACAAAATTAAGTTCAAATATAACAGAAACAACAGTGATGCTATTTGGAAAACATAAAGAAGACAAATGCATACAATTTTCATTTTATGATTTTACGTTTGTTTTTGTTTTTTGTTTATGAGCTGCACTTTTAATGATTAATGGCAATGGCCTTTGATTTTGATTTTTATGTTTTTTTTGTTTTGAGACATGGGTTTTCTAGGTCTCAAAAAAGAGAGGGAGAAGAAGATTTAAACTAACTGTATTAAAGTGAAGAGGTGATGTGTGTAAAAGAGTAATGTAGGGATGTGTTAATACAGTAAGAGAGTTTAAATAAAAAAAAAATAAAGAAGGAAAGCTGATATGACCATTCTGGAGAAACACTGTTTGATCTGATTGAACCTTTCAGATTAAATTAGATTTCCAGCAGACCATATCTGTGGAAACAGGCTTTATCTGCTGTTTCATTTTTATGGTTTGATCATTTTAAGAGCTTTACGGTTTCATTTGACGAAAGCCTGAAGGGCACTTTCTATGGGTCTAAAAATGTCAGAGAACGTTTGACGTTTGTATTTTGTTTTGATGGAAGCCAACCACAGCAGGTACCGGCTTAGAAGGGAGGATTTGACAATTAATATGGACACCAGTAAGAGCTAATATTAACATGGTTCTTTGAACTTATAATCATCTTTGTTTACACCTGGGAGTACACCTGTGAGCAGGGCTAGTGACAGGAGTCACAGGACGTCCTGTAACATCACTCTGAACCTGACAAACAGAGATCAGGCATAGGTGCAGTGCAAAGCAGAAGTCTGGAGGTTTTGTGAAAGTAAGACCATTAGACCAGCATTGCCTGCTGACCGGAAACAAGCGTCCTTAAAGAATCCTGGTTTATTTGTGCACATACAATGTGACGGAGAACATCGTGAGTAGAACCTCACACCTTAGGAACCAAACGGCAGTTCCTTCAGGTTTATTTGAGATTTACATCGACAAGAGGGGGGTCCTTCGAGGTGTCCTTAATGTAATATAATATATATAATATAAGGCTAAAATTCAATTTGCATTGAAATTAGAATTTTACCTTTGAGACTAACTAGATTAAATTAATTTGAGTTATAACCAACAAAGGTTTATGAATTGCACGAGAAATGCTGTAACTGTGAATTGAAGCTGGGGATGAATTAAAACTGGTCCAAGGACTGGACAGAACAAATAGCACTGGAGCTGCTATATGAGCTGAAAAGGTGGGATTTACATGATTTCACCCAAGGTAACACAGGTCTAGTTAACAGCATAATTAAAGCCTTTAAGAAAGAGCTTCACACTCTGCAGAGGAATTGGCAGAGTATTCTGGAATAGAGTAAGTGATTTTGACCTGGTTTAAAAAATAATTACAAAATATTTGGAAAAGTGACTGAGACTTTAATTATGTATTGAGATGTACTTCCATGTCTTCCATGACTGATAACTTTTGTTTGTGTTGATTTCCATGTATCCGGAGCTTGTTGGTGAGATTGATGGATGTGGCCATTGCTGGGTCAACATTCCTGGACATGCACCTGCCCAACGACTGTGGTCGAGGCTTTGACCTCAGATGAACACTTTGATATCTGAGGGACGTTAACGTTTGCATGAACACCAACGGGACAACAGCTCCAGGACGGATTATACTACAGTCCTAAGGGCCGTATGGTCCATTGAAGTTATGATGCTTAAGAGAATTGGTTTTTATCATTAAGAATGTGCATATGTCTCACTCCATGTGTTTTTCGAGTCCGATGGGGCGACCAGCTTAAACTCTGGCATATTTTTCTACGTTATTTTGGAGTGACACTGTGTTTTGATTTATGGACTTTTACAAATTTGATTTTGAATGATTGTGAACATATCCTGTATAATCATTTTGTCTTTGATTTGAAATGTGTTCAGTTGAAGTGATTACATAAAGTTAATGCTTGATGTTTGTGTGTTGACGCCGCCTTGGGGCAAGGGGTGGACAAAAACTTTTTCCCAGCGTTAGGTCAAATGGTCAAGTGTACTTAGGCTAGGTCAGATGCCCTGCTGGGTTTTCGCTTTGTCAAAAGTAAACAACTCACACTCAAGCTAGTAGAATGTTTATGCTAATTGTTATCAGCATAAAGAGGGGGGAATGTTATAAGAATTTTAACTTTAATGTTTATTATTACTGGGACTTATAGTTCTCTTCAGGTCATGTCAAATTCATGTCATGTCCTTCGTGCTAATCCAAGCATTAAGTAGACATGACAAGACTGAGACATGGCTTGTCACGGGACTTCTGCTCCTGGACCATTGTGAACGCCTCTCACCAAGGACGTCACTGTGTTGTATATAATCCCATCCATCCATCCATCCATCTTCTACCGCTTATCCAGGGCCGGGTCGCGGGGGCAGCAGTCTAAGCAGAGAAGCCCAGACTTCCCTCTCCCCAGACACTTCCTCCAGCTCTTCCGGGGGGATACCGAGGCGTTCCCAGGCCAGCCGAGAGACATAGTCCCTCCAGCGTGTCCTAGGTCTTCCCCGAGGTCTCCTCCCGGTGGGACATGCCCGGAACACCTCCCTAGGGAGGCGTCCGGGAGGCATCCGAAACAGATGCCCGAGCCACCTCAGCTGGCTCCTCTCGATGTGAAGGAGCAGCGGCTCTACTTTGAGCTCCTCCCGAGTGACGGAGATCCTCACCCTATCTCTAAGGGAGCGCCCCGCCACTCTGCGGAGAAAGCTCATTTCGGCCGCCTGTATCCGGGATCTTGTTCTTTCGGTCATGACCCAAAGCTCATGACCATAGGTGAGAGTAGGAACGTAGATCGACTGGTAAATCGAGAGCTTTGCCTTACAGCTCAGCTCCTTCTTCACCACGAGAGACCGGTACATCGACCGCATTACTGCAGAAGCTGCACCGATCCGTCTGTCGATCTCACGCTCCTTCCTTCCCTCACTCGTGAACAAGACCCCGAGATACTTAAACTCCTCCACTTGAGGCAGGAGCTCTCCACCAACCTGGATGGGGCAAGCCACCCTTTTCCGACTGAGAACCATGGTCTCAGACTTGGAGGTGCTGATCCTCATCCCAGCCGCTTCACACTCGCGCTGCAAACCGCCCCAGTGAACATTGAAGGTCCTGGCTTGATGGAGCCAACAGGACAACATCATCTGCAAAAAGCAGAGATGAAATCCTGTGGTCCCCAAACCAGACTCCTCCGGCCCCTGGCTGCGCCTAGAAATCCTGTCCATAAAGATAATGAACAGGACCGGTGACAAAGGGCAGCCCTGCCGGAGTCCAACATTCACCGGGAACAGGTCTGACTTACTGCCGGCAATGCGAACCAAGCTCCTGCTCGGTCGTACAGGGACCGGATAGCCCTTAGCAAAGGGCCCCGGACCCCATACTCCCAGAGCACCCCACAGGGCACCACGAGGACACAGTCGGATGCCTTCTCCAGATCCACAAAGCACATGTGGACTGGTTGGGCAAACTCCCATAAACCCTCCAGCACCCTGGAGAGGGTATAGAGCTGGTCCAGTGTTCCACGACCGGGACGAAAACCGCATTGTTCCTCCTGGATCTGAGGTTTGACTATCGGCCGCATTCTCCTCTCCAGTACCCTGGCATAGACTTTCCCGGGTAGGCTGAGGAGTGTGATCCCTCTGTAGTTGGAGCACACCCTCCGGTCCCCCTTCTTAAAAAGAGGGACCACCACCCCGGTCTGCCAGTCCAGAGGTACTGTCCCCAAACGCCACGCGATGTTGCAGAGGCGTGTCAACCAAGACAGCCCCACAACATCCAGAGACTTGAGGTACTCAGGGCGTATCTCATCCACCCCCGGTGCCTTGCCACCGAGGAGCTTCCCAACTACCTCAGTGACTTCAGCCTGAGTGATGGACGAGTCCACCTCTTCCTCATTGGAAGACGTGTCGGTGGGGTTGAGGAGATCCTCGAAGTATTCCTTCCACCGTCCAACAATATCCCCAGTTGAGGTCAGCAGATTTCCACCTCCACTGTAAACAGTGTTGGCAGGGCACTGCTTCCCCCTCCTGAGGCGTCGGACGGTTTGCCAGAATTTCTTCGAGGCCGACCGATAGTCTTTTTCCATGGCCTCACCGAACTCCTCCCAGACCCGAGTTTTTGCCTCCACAACCACCCGTGCTGCAGCCCGCTTGGCCTGCCGGTACCTATCAGCTGCCTCAGGAGTCCCACAAGCCAACCAGGCTCGATAGGTCTCCTTCTTCAGCTTGACGGCATCCCTTACTTCCGGTGTCCACCACCGGGTTCGGGGATTGCTGCCACGACAGGCACCGGAGACTTTGCGGCCACAGCTTCGAGTGGCTGCGTCGACAATGGAGGTGGAGAACATGGTCCACTCGGACTCAATGTCTCCAGTCTCCCTCGGGATCTGGTCGAAGCTCTGTCGGAGGTGGGAGTTGAAGATCTCTCTGACAGGGGACTCGGCCAAACGTTCCCAACAGACCCTCACAGTACGTTTGGGTCTGCCAAGTCTGTCCCGCCTTCTCCCCCGCCATCGGATCCAACTCACCACCAGGTGGTGATCAGTTGACAGCTCCGCCCCTCTCTTCACCTGAGTGTCCAAGACATACGGTCGGAGGTCAGATGTCACAACTACAAAGTCGATCATCGACCTCCGGCCTAGGGTGTCCTGGTGCCACGTGCACTGATGGACACCCTTATGCTTGAACATGGTGTTCGTTATGGACAAACTGTTGCTAGCACAGAAGTCCAATAACAGAACACCACTCGGGTTCAGATCAGGGGGGCCGTTCCTCCCAATCACGCCCCTCCAGGTGTCACTGTCATTACCCACGTGAGCATTGAAGTCCCCCAGTAGAACGATGGAGTCCCCGGTTGGAGCACTTTCCAGCACCCCTCCCAGAGACTCCAAGAAGGCCGGGTACTCTACACTACCATTTGGCCCGTAAGCACAAACAACAGTGAGAGACCTATCCCCAACCCGAAGGCGCAGGTAAGCGACCCTCTCGTTCACCGGGGTGAACTCCAACACATGGCGGCTGAGCCGGGGGGCAATGAGCAAACCCACACCGGCCCGCCGCCTCTCACCGCAGGCAACTCCAGAGTAGTGGAGAGTCCAGCCTCTCTCGAGGATTTGGGTTCCAGAGCCCAAGCTGTGCGTGGAGGTGAGCCCGACTATCTCTAGTCGATATCTCTCAACCTCCCGCACAAGCTCAGGCTCCTTACCCGCCAGCGAGGTGACATTCCATGTCCCTAGAGCTAGATTCTGTGTCCGGGGATTGGGTCGCCGAGGCTCCCGCCTTCGACTGCCACCCAATCCACATTGCACCGGCCCCTTACGGTTCCTCCTGCAGGTGGTGGGCCCACATAATCCCATGTTATGTTGAATCTGGGAGCAAACCTTTCGCTGTACCCTTGATACTGTGTCTGCTTTGCTCATCCTTGCAAGGATTAAAACCTGACCATTGCTTGTTAAATCGGTCTCCGTGTCTCTCTGGTTAAATATATGGATAAAAAATATTCCTATAACAGGGTTGGGCTAAGGGTGTACTCACACTAGGCACGGTTGCCATGAACCGGGCCCGAGTACGATTGTCCCCGTTACATTTAACGGGCAAATGAGCGCTACTTGATATAGCTGTATTATTCACCAGGTGCTCTACACAATGACTGTAGAAAATACGCTCCGGTAGGCTACCGTCAATGCTCTGAAGCCCACCGCTAATGACTTTTGAAAATAACGTGCTATCATTATGTGTTAAGATAATGTAAGATTATCTCGCAAAAAAAAGTAATTCACTTTTTCTATGAAATCATTATTGCACATAAGATTGTGCTAGCGTTATGTGTATGAGCTCCGTTTAGGACGTGTCTGGGAGCTCTGTTGCTCTTATATTGAACTGCCTTCAGAGTGTTTTATAAAGTATGACAACTGTACTTAGAACCTTCAATGTAGTACCTTGTGCTGTAAACACTTTTCAGTTCAATACATCTAAGGTATAAACTGCTATTTTAATATTTATACATCTGGGCTTAAAAATGTAAACATATGTAAACATATATACATATCTTATGCTAAAATTGTATATTTTTTTAGTCACTTAGCCTAAGAGAAATTATTACAAGCTTATGACCATGGTCTTTTGTTAATGTGAAGCCTGTTGTTATCTACCCTAACCCTGCCCTACAATTGTTATTGTAACACTATATGTACTGTACTAGTTTGGTAACCTTTTAAGGTTATAATAGCACTTAATGTGTTTTTGTATGTTTGTTTAAGTTTTCCTCTAGGTGATCCAGACATATTATATTTTATTTATAACGCGCTTTTCTGGACACTCAATGTCGCCTTATACCAATAGTAAAAACACAATAGCACATTATTATTATTACATCAATTTTATATAGTGCATTTCTGGGTACGCAAAGACGCTTTACATATCAATTACACATAATTAAAATACTCAAGGACAACAATTTAAAAGCAACAAATATAAACTTATTTGTTGATGACAGAACAGTGCAGTTATGGTGGGAGTGAGTAGGCCAGTCTGAATCGATGTGTTTTGAATTAGTCATAAGTTACACTACAGACATCTTATTAAGCAAAGAGAAACAGAAGTTGTTAAAACAGCAGGGCACAGAGGGTTATAATACTGACAAGTTTGAACTGAATAGACACATTTTTAAAGAAGAGTAAAATAATCCACTTAAATTAATGTATTAATTAGTTTTTGTCTGTTTGTTTAAGTTCCCTTTCGAGGGAACTCGCACTGCGTCGGGAAACCGACACTATGGGGAACGCCTTCGGCGTGACGGCTCTGAAGTATGAATGAAACTAGACCAATCCTGATTGGTGCAACGTAATGTCAGAGTAATGCGTGCCGGCGTGCGGAAGTATAAAGGGCGCCGGCTCACCACGGCGCTAGTTTTTCGCTCTTCAGACAATTGCTCGAAGTGTGTGTTAGAGACAATAGACCGTGATCCTTAGACAAGAAATGACGAGTGAACAGCTCAGACAGTGTGTGTACCCCTGCCCTCGGTAAATGTCACGGGCAGGGACACGCACGCCATGTGTGTGATCTGTTTGGGAGTGCAGCACGCTCGGTCAGCTCTCGAGAGAGCTGGCTGTGGGCATGGTGAGGCGCCCCAGCGGGCATGTCCCGCGTCCGCCGAGGCGCGGCGGCTTAGATCGTGGGGGTGGCAGCTGGAACTAGTTGATGAGACTGCTGAGGCATTGTCTCAATCACCAGACAGTTCCAAGGCCCGTTCTCCCGTGCAGAAGCCCGTGATGAGGCTTCTTCTGCACGGAGAAAGGGGCCGGGCTGGAGCTATCCACATCTGAGGAAGTGGATGTGCTCAGCACCGAGGCGGGTGACGCTGAGGCTCACTCGTTTCCTCATTTGCCCGCTAAATAAGACAGAAAGAAATCTGAGGCCCGTCCTCCTCGTGCAGAAGCCCGCGATGAGGCTTCTTCTGCACGAGGAAAGGGTCCGGGGCTTGAGCTGTCCACATCTGAGGTTGTGGATGTGCTCAGCACCGAGGCGGGTGACGCTGAGGCTCACTCGTCCCCTCATTTGCCCGCTAAATAAGACAGGAAAGGGGCCGGGGCTGGAGCTATCCACATCTGAGGAAGTGGATGTGCTCAGCACCGAGGTGGGTGACGCTGAGGCTCACTCGTTCCCTCATTTGCCACCGGCCCCAGCCATCATTAAAACTCCGCGTGCAGAAGCCAGCGATGAGGCTTCTTCTGCACGAGGAAAGGGTCCGGGGCTTGAGCTGTCCACATCTGAGGTTGTGGATGTGCTCAGCGCCGAGGCGGTGACACTGAGGAAAAGCGCAGAGAAAGATCAAGCGGGGTTTGCCAATTTTCAGCAGCTGACTAAGTGAGCACTGTGAAGCACTCCCCGGCAGAGTGCTGCGCTCCCGCCTGGCCGTGTTTGGCGGGGCCGGCCAGGCTTGCGCTCCCCGCGGGGCTGGCCACGCGTCCGCCGAGGCGGCGAGGCGGCGTAATGCGCGGGGATCGCAGCTGGAACTTGTTGATGAGATTGGGACTGCTGAGGCAATTCCCAATCATCATCAGACAGATTTGATGCCCTTCCTCCACGTGCAGAAGCCTTTGATGACGCTTCTTGCACGAGGGAGGGGGCCGGTGCTTGAGCGAGAGAGAGAAGAAAATCCTCAGCACTGTGGCGGATGACGCGGAGGTTTACTCGTCACCTCACGTGCCCGCTTAGGAGGAGCTCATTAAGGCGGTGCTTTCTGCAACACAGAAGCACGACAAAACAAATATAAAGGGAGGGGTTTGGAAGGCCAGTGACCTCCCTCCCGCTGCGGGGACTAAAAAACCCCGGTGCCGCCCACCAAGCCGTGTAGAGAGACAGGGTGAGGGTGTGCAGGGCATAGAGGTAGCGGCAGGTCGGGCAGGGGCATGTCTGCATTTGGTAATATATTGCGGGCATGCCAGGCCGACCTGGTAAAGTCGGGGATGAGGGCGAGACAGTCACACCTGAGGAGGTGGCTGTGCGGTGCGGCCCGCTTCCTGGTGGCCACGGGGGGGCATTTAGGAAAGGTTTCCTCCTGTGTGCTCCTCTTTCGCCTTCTGGCCTGCTCAGCGACGCCGGTTTTACGGTCGTCGGCAAGGTTCGGGAGGCGAGGAGGAGGGCTGCTGCGTCCCTGCAGTTCATCCCTCGCCGCTCCAAGCCAAAAGGGCTGATTCTAAAAAGGACCGGCCCCAGCCATCATCGAGCTCCTCGTAGGGTCGCCAGAGCCTCTCCGCATGGAGCTCGGCAATAGAGGCGGCGTTCTCGCACAAAGCCGGTTCAGCAGAAGGGCGACTCGAGGGCCGTCCTTCAGGCTCTGAGGCTTTGGGGAAGAGGTCCTGGCTGTACAAGGACCTCTGAGGGCTGCCCCCCGGGGGAGAAGCGGCTGAGACCGTTTTTTTCTATGCGGAGCCCTCTGGAAAGGTGATGTAAGGCCCACCCGTCTATGACGCTTTGGGCCACATCAGTTTCCAGCGCGCTACGACCTCGATGGCGTGCGCACGTCGAACAATAATAGATGGCTTTTCCTGCCAAGCGGCCACTTCAGGGGTCAAAAACAGTATATTCAAACACCGAGGTCAGCCCGAGAGGCTGAGTTCATTGGGCAGGCTCGGGTTAGGAGCAGGAAGTACACTTCCTTCTGGTACAGGAGGCATGGGTTCCTCCGTCAGAAGGGGAGGTGGGGCTCTACAGCCGGTACTTTATAATTCCCAAAAAAAAAAAAAAAAAAAAAAAAAAAGGACAAGGGTTCACGTCTGAAATTAGATCTGAGGTATTTGAACTGGTCTCTGAGGAGGTTCAGGTTCAAAATGCTGGAAGCAATACCTATTATCGTGAACCAAAACCGGTCTGAGGACGGGTTTGCCACAATAGATCTGAAAGACGCATACCTCCACATTTCTATTATTATTAGTCCTTTTTACAGGAAGTTCCTAAGGTTTAGCTTTCGGGGGCTAAGCATTCCAGTATTGGGTTCTTCCATTCGGCCTAGCTCTCTCCCCTCGCATGTTCACCAGGTGCATGGATGCAGTCCTGGCTCCATTCAAACTCCTGGGCATTCGTGTACTGAATTAGATCGATGACTGGCTCATTTGGACCCAGTCTGGAGAAATGGCAGGGCGGCATTGAGATGTCGTCCTTGGCTTTATTTTAGAGCCGGGGGTTGAGACTAAAGACGGAGAAGAGAGTGTTGAGGTCCTCCCAGAGGACCACGCTCTGGAGCGGTGTGGGACCCAATGACAATGTATATGTCACCCAAACGCATCAAGAAAAGCCATACTGGCGTTGGTCTCCAGTATAAAGCTAGGCCGCAACATCACTGCAAAGCAGGTTTAAGCACTGCTGGGGCTCAGGGCCCAACATAACATATATTGGACCGCTATATATGAGACCCCTGCAGTGGTGGCTGAAAGCCAAGGGGTGGTCCCCGAGGGGACCCATTCAGGCTGTTCAGGATAACACGTAGATCCCTTCGTGCCCTGTCAACCTGGAAGACGACTTGGTTTCTGGCCCAAGGGCCAGTGCGGGAGCGGCATGTCACCGGGAATCCGTTCGACAGATGCCTCCTCACTGGGTGGGGCGCGGTCATGGACGGCCTCTTTTCCCAAGGTCTGTGGAAGGAGCGTGTTCTATAGCACAGAAACTGCCTGGAAATGTTGGCTGTGTCCCGGTACACTCGACGATATGTCGGTGGTGGCGTACCTAAACCATCAGGGGTCTGAGATCGCGCCGTTTTACAGACTGGCGCATCAGATCCTCCTATGGTCCCAGGGTAAATAATCGTTCATCAGAGGGATGAACGTTCCTGGGGACCAGAATTATGGAGCAGACATCCTGTCGAGGCAGGGGCTGAAAGGCAAGGGAATGGCACTTCATCCAGAGGTGGTGAAGTCTATATGCGACAGGTATCGCTGTCAAAAACATTGTGTGTTTTCCTCACGCATCCAACCCTGCAGGTTTTGGATGCCATGGTTCCGATGTAGCTGAGGCTGCGTCTGTGTGCAGTTTCCCCGATAGCGCTGCTCCCGGGAGTTCTAGAGAACACTGCAGACGGGCTCCCCATGGCAGATCCCTGGGTCCTGCCATCTCAGGCCCCAGCCAGAGAGCTGGAAGCTTTGAGTCTGGCCCCTGAGGGGCTCAGTAATTATAAGATGGCCCGCCTGTAGGTGTAGTAGAGATCATACTCAGTTCCAGGGCTCCTTCCACGAGAGGCGGTTAGAAAAGAAGCGGCGTGACTGCAATTGGGGCATTTCACGCCGCTATAAGTGAGGGGCCTCTGAGGAGGCACTCTTCGGTCGTCACGCTTCCTTCGTGGTAAATGGAGGATGAGACCTGCGACTCATCCCAGAGTCCCAACGTGGGACTTGGCGGTGGCACTGGAAGGGTTGGCTGAGGCCCCTTCGAGCCACTGAAATAGACGACATATCGAATTCTGGCGTTTAAGGTGGCGCTGCTCCTTGTGGTTACCTCGCTTAAGAGGTTGGGAGGGACTTCAGGCCCTGGCTATAACACCAATTGGCCTGGAGTCTGCCCCCAGAGGGGTTCAGACCATCTTGCATCTGAGGCTGTGCGGCCTACGGTCTTGCAGGTATTGCATCCTCCGCGGTATGTGTCGGCTGAAGAAGCGAGACTTCATTTGCTCTGTCTGGTCAGAGCACTGCAAACCTATTTGCGTAAGTCTTCGCAGTGGAGAAAATCAAACCAACTGTTAGTGTGATTCGGGTCTCCTAAGAGGGATCTGCCCAACTAAGCAGACGGTCAGTTCATCTCCCTGAGGCGCCAGGCGCTAGGGTGCTTTCGCCCTAAGGGGGCATGCACTCCAGCCTCATAACCTAGATTAGGCATGGATCGGTGTGGCGTAGTGGGTATTTCGTTCCCCATAGTGTCGGTTTCCCGGCGCGGTGCGAGTTCCTCGAAGGAACGTCTCGGGTTACGTGTAACCCTTGTTCCCTGAGAAGGGAACGAGACACTCGTCGACCGCCACGCCTCCCCATGCCCGGGAGCAATTGCTTCATCGCGAAAGACTAGCGCCGTGGTGAGCCGGCGCCCCTTTATACTTCGATGCGCCGGCACGTACTACGGCATTACGTTGCACCAATCAGGATTGGTCTAGTTTCATTCATACTTCAGAGCCGTCACGCCGAAGGCGTTCCCCATAGTGTCGGTTTCCCGACGCAGTGTCTCGTTCCCTTCTCAGGGAACAAGGGTTACATACGTAACCCGAGACGTTTTCCTCTAGGTGATCCAGACAGACTGGACTAGTGGGTGTTGATGAGGAGACAGAACTGGACTACTACCTCTTATAGGCGGTTGTGCAGTCAACACTTTGAGAGGGATAGCTTCTGCACTGATTTGAGGGTACCCAAAGCTTTATGTGTCATCTTTATTACAAGGACAGTACATACTGACCAACAGCACAACTGTATAATATGCCAGAGTAACATTAGTCCACATGGATTATTATAGAACTGTAGTTGTAGGTGTAGTAGAATTGTAGTCACAAGCGAGCAGCAGCTTTAACATCATTAATAACATGCAGGCCGTTAGGAGCAAAAACAAAACACGCTGTCAATATTAAAAAGGAGGGCACAGAGGGTTTTAATACTGACAAGTCAGATCTGAAGAGACACATTTTTAAAAGAGAGTAAAATAATCCACTTAAATTAATTTCTCTGATGGTAGTTGAAATAATATCCCATTACCAATTTGTTAGTATTTTTCTATTGAGATGCACTCTTTTTATACTTGTTATTTGCTCACTTTGCACACTACATTGCACCTAGATTAGGACACCTACTCTCTCACCTGCTGTCAAGTTGACTGTGGACACAACTGGTTGGCTGACATTGTGTTAACATTGTGTTGTGTACTAGTCGTGGTGAGTGGGCTTTCAACCAAGACAGGCCAACTTGAATTCGTTTTGTGTGATTTTTATTTGAGTTTTTCTGACTTTCCACAGGGTCCCGTCCTGCAGCAGTCATTTTAAACTTCTCATCACATCCTCGCTATTTCCACCTTCACCCTTGACACTGGACAAAATGCCCAGGTCATTCCCACCGCAGTGAATCAAGAGGACCTCCAGCACTGATCTTCTTTGCAACGTGCCCTCAAAAAAGGACAGGAGCCCACTCCAACAAAGGTCACCATAGCCAAACCAGCAAACCCGGGCATGTGGAAGGCTGAGGTGGCTAGCTGTTGTTGCTGAAGCTCTCTGGGCTCCACGCCGGACATGGCTGTCACCAATGATCCACACAGTTTCTAGATGTGGAAAGAATGCATAAATTAATGTGAAAAATAGGTTACAATCATTAAAAAGTAATTAAAAAAATTAAAAGGTTAAATATGCAGCCATAACTGGACTTAGCATGTTCTTGGGAGGTCTGCTTTCCAGGTGAAGAAGGCATGGGAGCAGAGGGCAGGTCCAAAAACAACAAGAGAAAGAGTTACGTATAACGTGGCTGTAACTGAGTAAAATATCGTCTCCAAAGTAAGGTGCAACTGGACTTGTCTGTGCAGCATGTTCTTGAGAGGTCTGCTTTCCAGGTAAAGGAGGCAGAAGTAGAGGAGCAGAGGGCAAGTCCATTTTGAAAACTACAAAAGAAAGAGTTATTTATAACGTGGCTGTAACTCAGTGAAATATAGTCTCCACAGTAACATGTAACTGCACTTACTTGTCTGGGCAGTGGGCTCTTGAGAGTGAGCAATGTGAGAAGTGATGTTTTACATCTTTTTAACTACAATAGAAAAAGTTGGATTAGTATGCTATATTATAGCATCATACCACATGCATTATTCAAATGCCTTGTAAAATGTTAACTATATAACATTATAGAGAGAAACATAGCATGTTCATGAATCTAAAATAATTGTATTTATATTTATTATAAGTATTTATAGTATTTTTGGCTTTAATTGCACAATCAACAAGTTCTTTCTGTACATTTAATACATGTTTTAACTCTATTAAGAAAAAGTATGTGACAGATAACAATCTTTCAATATTATAGTTTAATCCCAAAAACATGCATAAAAACCATAAGTGGGAATAAACGTAAGTAAAAGTAAAACTTCTAATAAAAATATCATAAAGCATAAAAAAGTTTTAACAGTCATTAGAGTTGATTTCAAATTGGTTGATAAATACAGTCAAAGTCATGAAGTCCACTTACTATTGACGAACAAGAGCAGGGTGGAAAATCCCACTGAAAAAAATGTAGCTCCGGCGCAAAGCTCCACTTGCTTTAGCCTGGTGTTAGCAACAGGTTAGCAACAGGTTAGCAATAGCCTTAGCCTCGGCTACCGCGGAGTGGGCGTAATTACCCACGCACGCGCTTGCGATTCAACACTCCCTTTGCCCATTTATTAACATCCTCTGACGAAGGAGTCTGAAATGTCCGGATGTAATCGCCATTTTTTTGCGCTGACTTAGAATGTCATATCAGTGAATAGGGGACCAATGGGCGGATTACATCCATATTTGTACAATCTATGGTTTATATGCATCTGCATTCAAGGATATAGTTGTAGCTGTTGAAGCAGGCCTTCATGTCAAATTTTCTATTTAATATGTGGATGTGGAGTGATAAAATTTGGTATTTAATTCCTCAACTTACAAAAATCTGACTGTGGATCAAATTAGGTCTATTGAAGAGGGTGAGCCATTTTGCCGTTTGAACACAAAAGATCATCAGAAGTGGGAATATTGTTAATTTCTCAGCATCCCAATGATCAATGGCACACTGAGATCCTGAAGTTGTCCTCTTATTACAAGAACTTGTCACGCAAGTTGATACATGCTGACTCTGCATATTAATAAGCATAGATGCCTGTGATTCCCTTGGCATCTCTCTCTGCGCAGTATGACACGCACCAGACTGACGGTCGTACCCCAGTTCCACAGTGTGACATTGATCTTTTAGTATTGTAAATTGCACAGGGTGAAGTGGGCCTTAGCTACTATACATTCTATGGATTTGTTGCTCTTCCATCTGGTCCCTCACAACAGGTAGTTTGGCCCAATTGTGTGGTGCGTATGGTTGTATTTTAGGTTTGACAATGAAGCGACCACTTCCGTTAAGTGCCATCTTTCTTTGGAAGCCATTCTAGAGGGTCATGTGCAGCTAAACAGACCCTTTCACCAGACGAGTGACAAGTTTGGAACTAGGTCCCGACATAGTTTTGAAGTCATAAAGCCAATGCATGATTGGACTATTACTGGGTCCAAAAATATAATTTCCCCAGTGCCCATGGCCTCTGAACATTTTTTTCTTTTTTTCTGCGAGGCTTTTCCAGGCTCCGTAGAATGGTGATCTAAAAGGTAAAGAGGTACTAGGAAAAAAGCAAAGGGTTCAAAGATCAACACAAAGACAGGAAAGACATCGGGGTCACCAGAGCTGTGAACACAAACAGCCTGGCTGCCGAGCATTAGTAACATTTGGATTGGAGCTTTGTGTTTAAAATCAATTTCTCCGCTTTTTATGTGTGTTGCTGTGTGTTTGTGGGCGTGCACGTGCCATGTGGGTGTCAGGTGCTATAGCTAGGAATCCACAGAGGTTATTATGACCTACACAGAAGGAGTGCGAGGCCTGTCAGATCATGGGGTTTGTGATAGTGTGGTAGCGGCTATAATAGAATCTGAAGGGACAGAGACATCGAGAGATTTATAAGTGTACGTCCTTTCCCCTTGCCGCCCCAGCAGCTTCGTTCTCAGGTGCTTTATCAAACACCTCTATCCCTGGAATTACATTTTGACCAAAGACAGGCCCTTTTTTTAAAAAAAGCCTTATCTCCACTATAGTCTGCACCTTCTCCCATTCTTTCATTTGAGCTCCTTTTAGAAAATGATAAAGTCTTGAGTCCTGCATCTCACACCTATTAGTACATTGGTGTCAGCCATATCCTGAGAACCCAGTGCCTTATTACCCGCTGAATACAGAAATCTTACATTATTCTTTGTGAAAAATGTCTTGTAGAGGGGGACTAGTGGAAGCATGCTGGGTTCAGTATGTTCCAGTCTGGGTCAGCTAGCGTTGACATTCACAGGATCAAATCATACTGGCATTGAACTTCTTTTTGTTGTGCTCCTGAATGTTGTAAGGTCCGAGGATATTAATAAATAAGCCAGTCAAATCGTTGTGAATGCTTGTGCAATGTTGAGGATCATGACAAAGGCATTTAGGCGTAAAACTTGACAGAATGATGGTCTTCTCTCCACACAAGCATGAAGGACATTGAGGCCATTACTTTGGCTGATTACTTTTACATAAGGCTGCATTACCTGACTGTATAGTGACCATAAGTTTGTACTGGCATGTCCTTTACTTTATGTCCCAGTTTGTTTGTGTTCATTGTTTAATGATCATTTCTCATTTCTACAGGGTTGGTGGCTTCTATAGAGGCACAAGAGAACCAAACCAAGAATATCCATCTCTCTTTGGCAGCGGATATAAATGAAATACTAGTGCTATTATACACAAAGATACAACCAAACTCATTTGGCTTCTCATCGGTTTTATAAGATTTAAAACCTTTAAATAAATACAATAGATTATACATCAATAAAACTAAATATGGAGGTTTTACACTATTTTGTAAAGTTTATAAGTGATGTATCTAAATATATAATATACTGTAGTACTTCAATATTCAACAAAAAACACATAACAAGCAAAATTATGAAAACTGAATCAACAGAATCTGACAGAAGAAAATAGAATTAGGTTTAATATGCCACCAATAACTATTCATCTCATTCATGTACAGTACGCACTAATGAACTTGCACGAGTTAGTGTCTTCCTTTGAAAAGAGACGTGTGTCTATTGGGAGTGCACCACAGTGTACCCTTCTTTAAACCCTTCTTCACCACGTCCATACTTTCAGTTTTTCTACTCTGTGGTCTTGTAATTGTTGTCCTCGACACTGAGAGAGGGTTGCAGCCTCTCTCTGCTGAGGAAGTCAGCTTAATCTCAAGTGTGGGCTGCAGGGCAATTAGCAGTGGCTGTCATTATTCACTTTGATAGGTTTTGCCATTTGCTTATGTCTCCTGGCGTGCTCAAATTTAACCTTGGAACGGCCTGGGGAGGACCCCCATCAAGCCGCCTTTGTGTTTGTCAGGATGTGTCCAGTGGGCTGCTGTATGAACGGTTTTAATCAGTCATGTGCTCTGTGGTGATGACACATGAAAGTGCGTTGTTGAGTGAATATCTGCACTGTGACAACAATCGATACCTTTTTGCCACGTATGGTTGAGAGTCTGCAGGTCGGCACTGTGGGAAGGATTATCATCTGATATAGTTCACTGACTTGAATTCGGCATTGCACGGAGTGTCCTGGAGTCAGAGTGAAAAAGGCGGACAGTGAAAATTGTTTTCTTAGCTGGAGGGTTTCATTTCAACTTTAGGGGGCAACGCTTGTGGCCACTGGAGAAATATTGTTCCATGGGCAACACACTGACACGCTTTTCTATTTTTTTTTTTTATTTCCTGTTATTATTATTTATTTTTTTAGAGCAGCAGCAAATAGAGCAGAATCAATCAAAATGGGAAACAACCAACATGCCATATTTTCCAGAATGTATTTGAAACATCTAACATTATGAATATTTATGATAACAGCATAAATTTTGTGTTCTCTAGTTTTAATGCACTGTGCAGACATGCAGAAGAATAATAGCCTCCATCTGTTGTAAAGGCCATGATCTGATCACCATGTAAAGCAGTTAACCAGTAGGCTTATTTAAGTCATAAAGGCATGGTCCAATAGACTGTTTTTTAACAAATTGTGTATGACTAATAATTTGCACGTCACACAAAGAATCAGAATTAGCATTAGGAAAATAAACGACTTTGTAAATACACATCATTTTAATGAGCGATAACTATATTCTCAGGAGCAACGATGTTACATGTACCATTGTGGTCTACTCTTGTATAAAGCCTGTTTATTTGTAGACATAAAAATGTAACTTTTTATTTCAAATGGCTCCTATAGAACATCTCAATGACTGAAAGAACATGGGTTTGGTTTAACACTACAAAAACAACATGAACACTTCACTGTGATATATAACAGCAATTGTTAACCCTGAAATACATAATTATCTGACTGTTTTTTTTGGAAATACTGTAAACCCGGTATTGCAACAGGCTGTAGCCACTGTGAATCATATTTTGAATCAGTTCCACAGGAGTGAGCAGTCCTGCAGAGCAAGGCACTCATGGCTGATTCTCACGGCTGCATGAGCTGCTGCCGAAATCCCTCTTTAAGCTTGACAAATATTATCAATTCAGTTCGACAAAATCCAGCGGGGAAAATATGCTGACAGACAGGTGGAAGAAGAAAGGGAGAGACAGAGATGAATTGAAAAAGGCGGTGGAAGAATAGGAAAGTGGCTGCATGAATAGACGCAGACTGTGATGAAGCGTGTTTGGCTCTGTCATGAGCATCTGTCATGATCACCTGGCATTTAAACACTGACACTCAAAGACACAGGCCAGGACATACACAAATAAAACACAGCATCCTTGTACCACTGTATTGACTACCACGGCATTATGTAAGCCTGTCTCTTTGATTGGGAAGTAGGACGGAAAAAAAATAAAAAAACACCAACCAGCTGCTTATACAACCCACATCTTTAATCTCCTGCATTACATAGCAGTGTAGGGATAATCATATCTTTTTTATTTCTACTTTTGCTTTCGGTTAGACATCAGTCTTTACAAATAAACTTGTGCTTGAAATGACAAGTCCTGTTTGTAAAATGCAGAGAAACACACTGGAGGGACCTGCGGGTCAAGAGTTTTCTATGCATACTTTTATTACAGCGGGTTGTTGTGTGGAAGCTAAAAGAATAACAGGTATGGGTGAGTGCATGGCTGACCCACACATTACTGGAGAGGGAGAGGGGCTGTGGCTTTCTTGACACTGATTGGCTGTGACAGAGGAGGTGTGGGGGCCTGCACCACACAGACACACTGTATGTTGTAGCATCGCCCAACTACTGTCAATATGTCTTTTAGTTTTATTTTTGCAGGATTTTGTTGCCTTGCATTAGAAACATAGAAGGAAAGAAAGTTAAAGAATGACAAATATTCCACATAGCAGGAAGTAGCTGCTCAAGTATTAACACATACGGAAATGTGCTCTGCATCCTCACTACATATTAGGTGAGCTCCTTCGGTGCTGTTTTAATATATAATGTTTGGTACATCCATTTTTTAAAAGACCTATTATTATTATTCTGCACATCCTGTCTGTCTTAATGGTATGTAATTAATATGTAAGTAAATAATATGCTGATACACAAATGAGCATACTTTGACAATAATAATAATAATAATTAATCCATAATGCTGTGTTGTTATTTAAATCTAGCATTGTTTTGCCATGTCATTAAAACATGCAGAACTCAAGATTAAACCTTTATCATTGAGGCTAAATCCACAGTCAGTAATTCAAAGCTTATGCCGTCCTCCACGAAGAACTAATAGAGGCAACAAGAAGCATTATTGTCTGAGAGTATTTACGGTTAATCTTCCAGTACCCTGATTTGTCAAGTTTGTTGGAGTCACAGCTTTGTGTAAGATTTTAATAATTGTATAATGTATTACACGCTGACTCAGACACATTTTGAAGTATGATATTACCATTAGTTGATGCCCTTGTAGAAGGACCTTGACTCATATTTACTCTGGTACATTAGCTAAAGCTATATTTATTCATTTAGTGGAATTCAGTCTTGAAATCAGAGGTAAAAAAGAGTTTGTTTGCACTTTTTCTTCCAGCAATAATAATAGTGGGGTAATCCTTTATTTTTATGTATAGATGTTGAAATGTCATTTATATTTGTAGTACATAAGCATTGCTTATAATTTAATGGTGCTTATTAATGTAGGAATAATGCTTTGAATATGATGAAATGCTTAACTAATACTTAACTAATGTTTAGGTGTGTGTAGTTTTTATTAAGTGCTACCTTTGTTTTATTAATTATGTATAGAAATTATTATTAGAATAGAAACTCATTCAACATAAACAAATGAAAGACAAGAAAAGCATTTAATTAGCATTTTCCAAATTAACAGTATTTAGCTTGTTAGAGTTACAATACATTACAATGATCGGCCTTGGCACATTTAGGGAAGATATTCATATTTATATATATATATATATGTATATATATATATATATATATATATATATATATATATATATATATATATATATATATATATGAAAATATGTAAATATCTTTGAATGCTCTGAAAAAAATGACTCTTCTATCTCGCTGTCTCTTCACACTTATCCAACCAGAAGAGGTTGTTTTTCCATGTCGCATGTCTCTGGGGATCAAAGGTCTTCCATTGGCTGATGAGCAATCATCCTTGATTTCTGCTTACAGGAGCTTTTATACCAATTTCAGAAGGTGTCAAGCACAGCAATAAAAGCACTACATTACACCTGGAAGAGATTACATGCTTAGCCATAGTTCATAAGGTTCTCCTGGCTTGTGTTTTAAACCCATTTGAAACTGCACAGTAGGCACTGAAAAAGACATGTCATAGCTTTATGGCAAATTTAGTGACAACTGTAGTTTAACAGATGGCGGTTCAATGTAAGTAATTGTTAGCCAACATATCCTACAATTATTTGTGGAAAATTATCAGATGAGGATTTTGCCCGGAGAATTTAGTCCCTTGTAATTTTTATAATAATAATAATAATAATAATAATAATAATAATAATAATAATAATAATAATAATAATAACTTGTAAATTATCTGTAAACTAATTGTGTAAACCTAAGCATCAGCCTCTGAGTTGGTGCAAGGACTCACCTCAGGAGCTCTTTTACAGTCCCAAAAACATGTTCTATATTAACCAACAAGCCAGGAGACAAGGAGAGGCCAAATGCGTTTTATAAATGGACCAGTGTAATAACAGGGAAGCACCGTGGGAACAAATGATTTAAGTCTCTGGCATTTCCGGTGGAAGTGCTTTCATGCTGCAAACAGTGCCACAGTAACATAACAACTAATAGACAACAAGAGGTTTAAAGAGGCCATCAACCTACGGGGGATATAAAGACACAGGTGATGTTTGTGCTAGCACCACAGGGACAAACTGACGCAGAAGAAGAGCAAACAGGCCACCAACGTACTTTGTGGCGTCATGCACACTGGGGCAGAGATGTAAGTTCAAATGAAACACACTTCTTTTATGAGGTGTGTGTGACTGCCAACAGGCGCATACATGATTATGTCACACATGTTTTGGATTTAGAGAGGTGGGAGGGGATTTATTAAAGGGGGAAGTAGGAAAGAGATCAATCTGAGATTGACCATGAGGTAAGCTGCAAACAACAGCTAACTTAATAATGTAGATACCACGTCAGCTTATCTCTCATGAAGTACTGCACACATACAAGTGTCAGCATAAAGCTGCACTGACACACGTGGATTGTGTGCATTGTAGCTGGTGGTCTGTAGACTTAAATCCTTCTCATTAGACTGCCACTGGGTAATCCAGTCCGTCAGGCCCCTTGGTCAGGAGTCCATTCCTTTAATTGTAAGGTCACTGTATCCTCATGTCTCAGCATGAATATATTAAAGCTCTTCTTAAGCAGTGAGACATCTCGTCTGCTCAAACAGTTAGTTTCACATCAAAAGCTTTGACCTAAATCTATTCATCATTACATTGAAAAACCTATACAGCTGTCTACACTAATTTAACACCACACTGAAAAGCAGCCATATTGAAACAAACAAAACATACATTTATACGTTACATATATATTTAATATATGTTTTTTTATAACGCTAGCTATTCAAACATTTGTTTACAAAAAATCTTCCTTATGGTGGAGGATTTCTTTATGCACACAACAAAGGAGTCCAGTAAGTGTTAGTATATAGGTGTACCTAAAGGTTTTGCCAGCGAAAAACTATAATCACTATGAAAAGGAAAACTACACTTCTTTCATTCTCATCTGCTTATTTTGGGGTTTTTAGTTAGGGGTTGCTGGTGACTGGAGCCTATCCCAGCAGCTTTGGGCCAGAGGCAAGGTCAACCCTGGACAGTTGGTCACAAACACTGACAGACAACCATTCACTCTCACATTCATTAACTAAGGATACTGTAGAGTTGTTAATTCTTTGCATGTCTTTAGGCGATGGGGGAAGCCGGAGTACCTGAGGAGAACCCACAGTAACACGGGGAGGACATGCAGACTCACAACCTTCTTGCTGTGAGGCAGTGTGCTAACCACTCTGCCTCCATGCACTCCTCTAACACTCATTTATCAATAAAGATTTGTCAGTTTGTCAAATCACGCAGACATGAACTTTCTCTGAAGCAAAAGGTATCTTTTCAAAATTATTGTAATCTGTATCTTGTTCTGTCAACCCATTCCCTGAGAGTTTTTGTGAATATGTTTTTATTGGCCCTGTATTACTTAGGTATAACACGCTATTTTGTCAGACCTAGTGTTTTCATGATATGTAATTTGAAGTTGTAGTTACCATAAACTTTCTCGAATGTCTGAATCTAAAGATGATTCATGTTTTTGGTTATGGTAAGTGGCATGTTTGGGTTTAATCTATTTTTTTCAGCTGCAGTGTTTGTGTTTTTTTAAGTTCAGAAAAAATGTTATAACATAATTCTATGGGTTTGATATCAAGTCTCAAGTCAATATTTAACTGTCTTTAAAGAACGCCAGGAGCCAAGAGAGTAAGTGAGTCTTACAAATTGTAAAAAAAAACATGTCTTGTTGCTGTGAGATGGAGTGAGAAAGAAGAATATGAAGTGGCTGATTACGATGTATCCTCTTCCTCTGAATGTGGCCCTTTGCCCGAGGAGGTGCCGGCACCTGTTCCCTGCACTGGTGCAGTTCACTGCAGAAAGTCGAGAAGAACATCTGATGCATGGAAAAGACAGGTGAGGCAAAGCTGGTGTGCTGCCTTCACATAATAATCTCAGTGAGACAGCTGGCCCTGACACATAAAAAAAATAAAAAATATGAAAATTGCCAGCAGACCTGACAGCTTCCTTTGTCTGTGTGACTTAGACATACTGACATACATTGGGGACTCTGCTTTTTCTTAGAATGTTTTGGGCAGAAATAAGATATGCCATTGTTATTCTGTACAAAACACTATAAACACACACCAGAATTAACATTTATCTATATTTTTATGATGAATGTTGCATGTCACTCCCATCCCAGCTGCAGTTTTTCCCACTGCAATTCCACCTTAAGTCAATCAATAGCACAGTCTTCGGCCTACTGTTGCTGCAACAGTAACGCCACTTCGAGGTGTGAATTGTGTTTTACATGTGGATATTTTTGGAAAACTAAGACTTGTTCAGTGTCAAAATGAGTCTGTCTGGCTGTCTGTGTGGATATGTCCGTGAAGCTGCAAGAAACATTTAAATAGAAAAGTCAATGCAGGAATGTTTGCAAGTGATTCTGATCGAAGCCAAATTTGTATGTCAGAAAAGTCCCCAACCAACCGCTCTGCAATTTCACAGTGATTGGAGAAGGAGGGGAAAAGAAAGATTGAGAAAGAGGGGGGGGGGTGTAAGGAACAGATGAAAGATGGGAGGAATGAATGGAGAGAAGAGAGATAGCAGTTAGAGGCAGATAGAAGCAAGGATTCAGACAGACTAAGAAGTATATGGTAATATGGAGTTCATTTTGTTACAAAAGCAGCTCCGTGCTGTCAGATGAGAGGCTTCAGCTCTAAAAAAATAAAAAATAAGTATTTCTGGGAATATGCAGATGAAGTTAAAAATCACACTTATTAATTTGTGTCCGCCACACACAGAAAATTCTACCTTGAAAACAGCAACCATGTGGGACAGGGTGACAGAAGATCACACAGGAGAGCTTTTTTCAAAACCTCTGCTTTTGAACAGTCGCAGGAGGTAAAAAACAAAACTGAAGGCTCTGCACACACATGAAGAGCCTCAGTTTTTTTAAAACAGCTCCCCCAAAATCCAGGCAGATCCTTGTGGTTCTCTCAGACCGGATGATTTATTGTGGGGGCGCTGACACCAACAATGCCTCTGGAGTTAATGCATGTAAGGACCCACTAGGCTCCTCGGCGAGCGGACAGATAGGGGAATGTCAAATAGGGAGGCCGTCCTTGGAACAGCAAGATTCAGGATTTAAGTCCAAATGTAGCAAATATCCACTTCACGGAAGGCTCTGCTGGTGTCAGACACTGAGTCACTGCTGCGGAGCTGAGCACCCTGACATCTGTGTGCAGGGAGAAACATGTTTCACAGCAAAACATCCCTTATTACCCCCTGAAATATACCAGATGTGAATACTGAGGTGACTTTGTAACATGAGGCATTCTCCACTTGATGCAAAGAGTGACCTTTAAGTGGAGCTTGGGTTTATTGGCTTGAAATTTAGTCAGACTGAAATAATGTTGCTTGTTTTGTACTAAAATACTCCTTCTTTCTTTGACTTTATCACATAGACTTTAGGTGACATTAATTATTAGTGAAGAATAATTTAATTAACTTTTTATTTTTTGGGTAAAATGGAGGATTATTGTTACAGAAAGGGGTGGATAGATAGACATAATTATCTTGAAGTGTTAGGGGTTTACAGCTTGATCAATGAACAGCTCCACCCCTGTCATCTCAGTGCTACTGTATGTCTGACTCCATGCGTGTGCAGCTGTTTGTGTGTTTCAGTTAGAGTACAGTGTGACTCTGCTGTGGCCCCATTGTATTGTAGTGAAGCCTAAAGAAGCCTATGAATCTGATGTTCTAATGTTATAATCTCTTTTCCTTAAATATTTTGTTTTCTCCTAAGTCTCCCTTCCCTGTTATGTTTTTTAGCTCCAAACTCTTGACTATATTTTCCCATGTGCTTTTTTTCCTTCCACTGAGGGCGTTATCTTTACTTAAACAACAATATAATCTTTTGGAATTAGATGCCCCCTGTTTGTCCTCTACTAATCTGTTCTTTAAAACTTATCTCATATTTCCCTTTGCTCTGCTTGCCCTCTTCACAAATACCCACATTAATCAATATAATCATAGCAATTGTCAGCCCTTATTCCCTCAATGCAAATACCACATGAAGGCTGCCTTCTGTATGTGTGTGGTATTTTCTGATTTGGCCGTGTGTCCGTGCACAGTCACACCCACAAAATGTCCGCGCTCTCATTGTTTAAAGAGCGCTGCTTTCATTAGGACAGGCCAGTCTATCTGTGTGTTTGAACAAATGTGAGGTTGAGCCTGAAAAGTTAGGCATTAAAGTCTGAGTTTGAGACCATGTTACCATAGTGCCCCCATGTGGATGACTGTGGTAAAAGATATTCGACAGTCCTGTTTCTCACATTCCAATGACATGGTGTTATATTTGGAAACACAATTTCATGCTATCAGTACAAGCTAGCTATTTCATTTAGATATGGAGCCGTCCATGTGTGTGTATGTGCTCGTTGTATCTGTATGTTTGCATCTGGGTGTCTGGGAGAGATGAGACCTTCCACAATTTAACTCAAATGAAATGTTAAGTTGTCATGGCAACATTTGAATCCACTGTAATTATGTTGATTAAAAATGTGAAAATTAATTAAAAAGTCAGGGCAATGATCTCACAGCAGATGATCAGCAAAACATCAAAATGAGAGCAGATCTCAGGGTCCCCCCCCACCCGCCCTTTCTCCCACCCTTTCTCCCACCCTTTCTCCCACTGATGCACTTCCCAAGTCCTGTACGGCTGTGCAGTGTTGAATTATCTATATAATACATCTCACATATGTTTTTCTGTCCAGAAGCCACACAACTAACATTTAAAAATAATATGTAATATGAGAGTGTCTCTGTGTCCATTTCTCATTCTTCCTCATCTTCATCAATAAGTTCATTTCCATCTTGTTAACTAACGTGGCAGCACTGACATCTTAGCAAAAGAGAAGACACCTCATCAACTGAAGTAACGGCAAACAATAGCAGCCTCACAGTCTTACTTTCCTGTCTTTTTTTCCCCTATTACTCGGTTCTCTTGCGATCTGTCTTCTGTTTTCATCTCTTTCTTTGCTGACAGAATGAATAAACAGCCTCAGCAAAGTGTAATCTCTTTCTTTTATTAGCAACAGCAAACACAGAAACAATGAATTTAGCTTCCTCCCCTCCCTTCCCTTCTCTCCATCTGCTCCTCGCCCCTCATTTGCTTTAATAAACCACAAATCTCATCAGCCATCTTTGCCATCACTATGTCCTGCACGTGGACCCAAGCCCTAAACCTGTCTTGCTGGCTGTTGTTGGTAAGGCACAAGACATAATTGATGTTTGTCTGTAAGGATAAATGCATATAGATTTTGCAAAAAATACTCAGTGGGCTAAGAGAGTCAGGGTCAATATAACGCAGGATTTGGTTGTGACAATTTTCAGTGGCAGCAGCATTCGTGCCTCAGTCCTGCTTTACGCCTCTGGTTCACTAAGTGGTGATTCACGGTAGCTTGATCATCATGTTCTATATCTTCTCATGTTAAAATTGCTGCGCCTATCAGTTGACAGTGTTGGGTAAGAAGCCTTTATTAGGTCTGTACTGTTTTTAGCCTGTGGGAAGCTACTCACTCTGCAATAATGCCGGCAACATGGTGTAGTGACTGAGTGATAGGAAGTCGAAAAGCACACGCAGTATTGTAATGAAACAGGTATTTCAACAGACTGAGGTTTTAAAAGAAACATCTGTTAGACTACTGACAGGACTCATACAACTTTAAATGTGGTTGTTCATCTGCTAATTGTTATACGTGTGGATGAGTTAATATATTTCTGTAATGACACTAAGCCGGTGTTGTTTGTTCATGATCATCCCACAGCAACTTTTGTGCGAAAGACTTTGAGGTAAAATAAACTGCTTATTTATCTATGTATTAAACAAGTCTCCGGGTCATAAGACGGAGCCAAGCCATTGATCATATGCACAGCTGGTCCTTCCTACAGGCAGCTCGGCCCATCTCTGTCTGCAGAGCCACGACTCTGGCTTCATCTTCAAAGGCTGCTGGCAGTGGCCAGGGTGTGTGAGGAGAAATCAAGAAAAGCCTTGTACATTATAGGTAGGAAACAGAGTTATTTAAAAAGATGAAGTCTGTTCTCAAGACTTAATTGTTCATCACCTAATGCTAACTGTGCTGTTATTCATACTGATCATTTTCTTCAGTGTGGTTGAGGTTGGAGTTGTGTGAACTTTGCTATTCCACTTGTTAAATAAAGTCATAGTTCATTCTTTTCCAGCAATTGCTTTATTATAATTGCAGGTTTTATTTTATTCCATACATGAGTTACTTAAATACATTTTTAATTTTTTTTTAATTTCGTAACTTTAAGTCATTAGGCACTTCCAGACTCTAATTCGTTTTTTCAAGTGGTGAGTGAATAATTCTTCTATTTTTAAGGGCACTGTCTACTTTCTTCTTGTTGGAGTGGGACTCTTCACTCCTCTTCCTGCTGCCGCTTTGGGTGGTGTGGGGCTAGAAGCAGCAGGGGCGGGGGTGGCAGGCTGGGCTTTAGGCTGAGGGATTTCAATGGGTAGTTTTGGTGGGATGATAGTCTTAGGAGTCAAAGTTGGTTTGGCTTCAGGAATCTTCTCTCCATGATGGTACACACTGACCTGGAGACAAAGTAGAAGTAGCAGTAGACAACAAACTGATATGTAACTGAGTGTATTTCCGTGCTGCAAAACAGATACAGATGTTGTGAGGTTTATTAAAAAGCTCTTTTACATTAAAATGAAACATGTGACATTGGCAGGTTGCAGTGGTGTGTTAAGCCTAAGCTAAGCTGTCGAAATTCACACATTAATGCAATAATTAAATGTATAGTTAAATTGAATGCACATTTGAGTGTCATATCATTTATTATTATTCGTATTATGCATTGTGATTCCCTTCACTCTATGTATAGAGAGGAATGAGTGAATGTATAAAATGTAATAAAAAAGATTCCCACTTTTTATGAAAGTAGAGTAGCCTATGTATTTTGGGACTTTGAATGTTGTCAAGTCGCCCAAAATGAAGGTCAAAGAAAAGTTATAAAGCCAGACATCAGCTCCATAACAAATATGATTTGCTACATCTAACTTTTAAGCCTCAATAAAAGGAAAAGATTTGTGACACAGAAGGTCAGAAATATTTCACGGCTCAGAGTAAATCTGGTCATTTGTTTCACACAGCAGTGACACTCACCACTATATCCACAGACTCCCCGCCGTATTTGTTCTGGACAATCATGGTATATCTGCCAGAATCCTCCAGGGAAACACCTTTGATCGTCAGACTGGCAAACTTTCCCTGGTCCAGAGAGACGACGTACTGAAAGACGACAAAATTTTGAAAAAAACGAGAAGAGAAGCAGAGGGAGTTAAATATGGCTGTCACTTCAATTTTTATTCCAAATGTTCCCACTAACCCATAGCTGCTGTTTTAGCTTTGAGTGACATCCCTTTAGTGAAAATGGACACTGCTGCATTGGCTTATTTTTATCATATCATAATTAGATTATTATTTTTCATGTCAAACCAACTGGAACAAAGATAATGGCATTAGAGCTCCTTCAAAAATAACTTTCCACCTGAAAGTGTTTACTTCCCCTGTCACCAGACTGAAGATGCGGTAACTTTGTTCTGACTCATAGCCCGTGAGTGGTGCTGCGGAGAATACATGTCTCTGATGCTGCCCACTCATAGGAAAGGTCTGTGCGCACTAGTTCTTTTCTCTGAGTGCCACTTACCGGGCTCATTTCATTTCTATTAAGAGAGGTGCTTTTCATTTGTAGAATTAAAACTCTACTGGTTTTAAAATGCCATGTTAATAATGGTTGGCTTTTTAACATTTTATACATGGGTTTAAACAATTGCAGTCATTTACTCATCTAAATGTCAGCACGTCCATGGCTGTTCTGTCCTTTCCGTTTGTGGATGGAAGACAGCTGCTGTTCTGACCAGCTGCACAAACATACCTTTATGTACTTTTCAGAGTTAGAGGATCTATTTATATATATATATTTGTTTGTTTTTGTTTTATTATCTTCAGTCGTCTCTGTGGTAATGAGGTAGGGGAAGATGGACCCTTGAGGTATGGAAAAAGAAGCATCACCAAGGATGTCAGTTCTTGTTTTAGACAGATTATTAGCAGGTGAGGGAATGAATAAAGAAGAGGGCAGACTCTGAGGTGGAATTCCTCATGGACCATGGGTTTCTCAAAACTAAATCTTCAAAGCGGCCGAGAGCCATAGGATGCTGATGCTGTTGAAAGAGCCTCCACTGGCAGGGGACACACTGTAGATTTTAGTGTGTTAGCAAGTAGGTCAATGAGTTATCAGAGGTAGATTTTCCCCTTCACAGATCACAGATGTGCTTCTAATACTGATCTTACCCAAAGTGGGGAGTAAAGGATTACACCTGAAAGCCAGTGTTGACAGAAGCTTCCGCTCCCTTTGTATGGGTGAGGAGACCACAATCATCGGTACTCAGATCCGAAATCCTTTGTTTATGACATTGGGATTTACAATATATATGTCAATGTAAATTATGTTGTTGATTGACTGTTAACAAATATATGAGCCTGTTTCCAGTACGGATTTGCTAAATGTAGTGCTCTTTGCAAAAACTAAAACAAAAATTTCTCTTGTTGCATACTTCAGAATGCATATATTTCAGATTTATGCTTTACATCAGTATTCTCAGTGAATCCACAATGATACAGACCCAAATGTGAAATATCCCCTGTTAAACTTGACAAGTTAATAGAAACATACTGTTGCAGCAGAGGCTCTTTAATAAGGTAATTAATCATGAGAAAGGAGGGTTAGCTTGATGAAGTGTAGAACCCATTCCAGGCTGGTGCAGTGCAACTATGAGCAAGCTATCAGACTCCTTTAGCGTCACTTCTGAGATTAAACTCAGACATCTATAACCACAAAAACGTCAAAAATGTTACTTATGATTCCGACGTTGACCATACCTGATCATCAGGTTCCACCTCTGCTCCGTTCTTTAACCATGACACCTGAGGCTTGGGGTCGCCACACACGGTACATGTTAAACTCAAGGTCTGAGGGTGAAACATATACACTTATATAAATAAGAATAGATCAAATGTAAGCAAAACACACGTACACAGACATTTTACCTTCTTCTCCATAATAGTGACCACATCAGGCAGTCCACCGATCACTTTCCCACGATCTGAAACAAGCAACTGTATAATCATTCACATGAACTCAGTCAATTAACTAAACTAATAGCCCTGCCTGTTCCGATTGAAAAGAAATTAACAGAAATAGACACAGTTAGGAAATGAGGAACTACAGAAAACAGTGAAACAATAAAAGATTGGTTTAACTCACTCTTTTCAGCATAAGCTTCAGCCCTGTAAGATACAGCAAATAATAAAAAATAATACTCATCGTTACAAATACAATGTTGACATACACTACACATTCATGTTTTTAGGTGTGTTTTGAGGTATGAGCATGTTGTGAATCATTTCTTATTGTAAAAATAGCTTTGGTCAATTAATCAATTAAGAACTGCTCCATTCCACCAAAACCCATGATGGAGTACCGTCCAAAACAGCAGGATGTTTTAGGGGAATCTATAGCATTCAGATAGTTGAAGAATCCTGGGTTTACAACCAAAACAAGTGTTTCTCAGTAACACAGTCTTGTGCTTTGTTTAGTGGCGGGGGCCTGTCAGCGCTGCGTCTCAGGGTCAACGGTCAGCCGCAGGACCAGATGGCCAAAGCAACTATGCTCTCCTCTTGGCACTCTTAATCAAAGGGTGACATGGTGTCACTGATGTCAATGTGTCCCTCAAATCTTTTGCTTAAATCTCTCTCTTTGAATGTTAATTAGAAAAGAGGATTGGGTGGTTTCCACTCTGTGTGCAGCATTTAGTGATTGGACCTTTAGTTGATGTTTCTAAAGGATTTGGGAAAAGTCATTAAGTTGGCTTTTGTGCTTGTCTAATTAGACAAAGAAACCTGATGGATCTCTAGTACCTCACTGTGTTTCCATTAATTTTAAGTTTGCAATGTCACAGTAGGCCTTCAGGTTCTTTGATTAAATTCTGAAAAAAGAAAAATCATTTGCCTTTTGACCCTTGAGAAATCAAAATACAGCACTATTTACTTTGAACACTTAGAAACACCACAAAATTATGTAAAGCTTGTACTTGCAGTCATGCTTTTTTCCCTGGAGCATGAATTAAATGCCTGCTTACAAAGGATACCAGAACATGCTAGGTCAATTGGGATATTGGGTCTACAGAAACAGGGGTCTGTGAACATAAAATTTGCCTAAAAAGTAATTTCAGGCCAAATTGAATTTATCTGAATACAAAAACATGAGAGTATCTGTTTCCAAGTAAATTAAAACTAAAATAAGGAGAGTTGCTACCAGCCTATAAACAGAAAAGATCTTGGGAAATCATTTCACATTACTTTGAGCTTTGGGCCCCAAGTGGTGAAGCAACACAATTTCAAATGGGAAATAAAATGTGATTCATCATTAGCACATATATTCACAATGCAGGTAAATAAAAACTTTTCTTACTTCAGTTTCTGGAACTCAGCATAGGCTTTCTCATAAACTGTAAGAAACAAAAAGAGAATACCACGTTTGGAGTCAGGACTGAACCAGCAGCATTTACCCTTGTTTACGTTTTCTAATGAGCTTTTTGTTTCCAACTGTTTGTCTGAAAATGGGCAGATGAAACGTGTGACGATAAACATGGGCTGACAGGTTTACTGAAAGTCAGCCAAAATAGAAGGCTGACAAAAATAAATGCTCTGGACACCTGAGCAGAGCTGTAAAGACGAGTGACGGTCCTCTCACGGTGGGATTTAAAATGGCTTCACATAGCTTCTGAGCCATAAATGTGATCATTAAATGTGATCATTTTGGAAGGACATGCACAGAAAATCTGATTTCTCTTCAGCCGTTGGGAGTAAGTATCTGATAATGAAAATAAAGACTTTTCTGAAGCCCAGGGCAACATAAATACTGACTTGCATGCATTCACACATTTCTACATCTACGTCGATGAAAGTGACGTATTGGAGACAGTTTACTGACCATCACCACTGAGGTCCAGTGTACGTTTGTGTGACGTTTCCGGGTCCACAATTGCGATGGAGTACATTCCTTTGTCCTTCTCCAATGGCTCGATCACCTGGAAATGAACCAGTAAGGGATGGTTTTGTTAATCTAACTAGTATTTTTGGTCAAACTATGTTTTTGTGCAACAGTGTAATTACATTTGGAAAGCCTCCTGACAATGACAGAACAAGAGTGTTTAGTTTAATCAATTATCATTCTAATTAACCTATCAAGTACCCACAAAATGCTTTTATTTATTACAAGGAGTAGCCCTTTTGAAGGCTGTATTATCAGTTTAATTAATTCTATTATTGTCCTGGTATCACCTGGATTAAAGTCCTCAACAAAAGCGCTGCCTGAGGTGTTTTTTATAGTCACTGCTGCTTAACAATTTGCCATGTATGATCTGCTTAAAAAAAAAAAAAATTAAAAATAATAAAATTACTACCTCCATTGTTGCCATAGCAGGGGTTCCTCCAATCACAAACTTGTCACTGTGGGTGAGTTTTGTCTCTCTGCAGAGGAAAGAAGAGAGGACATTTTATTGTGTTGGTGTGTGCTGAAGTGAATTGTAAAATCATATTTACATGTGTGTCTAATGTTATGCCTAAGGATATACATTTCTTTTTAACACATACACTCCAAAAAGGAACCAGATGAAGTTGAGATATAATAATTAATTAAAACACAAGTCCTTACTTCCCCATTCTCTTTTACTTCCGCTTTATTCTTTTCATTGTAAGGTTTCATTATGTTCTTTCTCCCTGGCTACTCTCTCTTTCTGCGTCCCTCCCTGCGTATTTTTTATCTCTGGAGTATTATAGAGATCTTTAATGTTCACAAAAACAGCTTTCTTTAGAGAAAATTATAGGGATGTGATTTTGCCCTAAAAGATGCAATTTTGCAGCAATAACCAAGCTAATGAAAACCCTTGCCAACAGCCATCACAAGTTTTATTATGTGGCTCATTGTTTTCACCACTCCTGGTGTTTCAAGTTAATTTAAGTGTTAAGTGGTTAGCATACTTAGACATTTCATCTACATCTAAGTACTATCATTAATGAGTATTATCATTATTTAGATATTTAGTTTAAGTGTAACTTTCCAATTTGATAGTGAATGGTTTTGGTGCTTACCCGTGGTACCAGGTGATGTTCATCTCCGAGGTGTAGTACTTCATGTGACATTGCAGCTGAATGCCTGTTGCTGTGCAGTTAATCACCAGCTCTGCGGCACTGGCTCCTACAAGAAGCAATTGAGGTCAGACAGGTTGTTCCGGGCACTTTTGACATCAGCGTTATACATGTATTCCTTGTGCTGCTGGGGAGCTGCAGAGTATTTTACCAGCTCACCCAAACCATCTCTCAGAATAAATATGGTGATTTAACATTTTTAATTTACCAGATAACCTAATATCTGCAAATTAAATAACAGCTGCAGGAAATTTATATTAGTGTTGTAGAATTGGTAAAGTGTCTAAGTCTTGACAGTGGTCTTTTATAAATCTTTTAAAAGGTCATAAAATCAAGTGCTTTATTACTGTTGGTTCAGTGGCTGACAGAGATTCAGAAACAAACTAAATTTATTTAAGGACAACATTGCTGTGGTGTATAATTATGTTGAAATGCCACTAACATAAATGGCTTCAGACAGTGTAGTTGTTGTATATAAAGTTATTGTATGTGTTCATATGTCAACCTGAAATACTGAAACATAATCTAGATTGTTCTTCCACACAACAACTGGTGATGTTGTGGCCATCCATAGCTGCATGTCGAGATCAGTCTTTGATATGGCTTGTTCATTGTTCAGTTATTGTGCTCATTGTTTTTTTTTTCTCTATAACTTTAAAAGCTGTATGTGAAGTGAGTTATATTTGCATGTGTTCCTTCTGGTCACATCGTCATGGTGTTATCACAGTCATGAACTCTGTTGTCCTCTGCATTCACCGCTGTAACTGTCGAGGCCAAGCTGTCAAGTGACAATCTCTTAAAATAGTAAGAGTAAAATGCTCCTCCACACTGTCACTATGACAGCAGTAGCAGTGGAATTTAAAGTGATTTCACCACATGATGGTATGATGGCTAAATGCCTCTGCCTCCTGCTGATAAGTGTGTGAACATGCAGCAGTGGGATTTTAAAACAAAGATGTGGTGCAGCTGATGAATCTGGTGAATCTATAATTGTGTTAAATTTAGATGTTTTCAACCTTCAGCTGTTGAGGAGAATGAAGATGATCCTGGCACCGTTTTTAAAATGCATGTGGGTTAGTGAGCTAATTTGATGTACTTCCATGTGTAGGTGTGTGTGTGGGGGGGGGAGTTGATACTTACCTGCCAGCTGGCTAATCTTGTTTATGGCATCCTCAAACACTAAAAGAGAGACACAGACACTGGTCAAGAAATAGCACCCTCTGGTGGCAGCTTAAACACTCAAAGAGCAGAACTTTTAATTAAGCAGGTACATTAAGGAAGTGTCTGTTATCCCTCTGCTTACACTGTACTTTCCAATTAATGGAAATGGCTATTTCTTTTTTCCACCTTAAACAAAAGGGTGTCTAGAGCTTTGTTTGCTGGTTAATCTCCCCCTTATGGAGTGATTAAATACTTCTGATATAGAGGCAGATCTGAAGAGGATTATAACGCATGCAGGGCTTATGGAGTAGAGGTTCACTGAGGGAAATTAAAATGGATTTTCTCCAGAGTAAATACTGCTGGCACACGTGAGCACACTGTCACAAGAACTCTCCTGGAAAGTTATATGGAGTTCAGGGTTGTTGAAATTAATTTTATAAGAACAGTACTTTGGATCTGAGTTTTTCCACACATAGTTAGTGCTTTTACGTTTTTATATTTTTTTAATCTCTGCAACAAACAAGCCAGTTGTTGAACTGGTTTAATAAAGATTTGCTGTACCTTTTCCAGAGACATCAATTTGACTCATATCTTTTCCTCTGTCATCACTGATGGTGGCTTTGTAAATTCCTGTTGTCTTCAGTGAAAACTAAGAGAAGAAATTTATAGAAGAGAAGACACCTTATCACAAAAGGAAAGTTAGAATTTGATTACACTGTATTAGTGGGACAAATGAATGTATGCCTTTACACTGAACAAGCACTACAAACAAAATTCTTAGTGTAGTTACGAGTTTGATGGGCAGTTTGCAGACGCCTGTTCCCAGGTCTGGTTTCACTTCAGGAATAATCTCTGTGTCTTCTTTGTACCAGTGGAACACGGACTCCTTTTTCAAATTAGCAACCTGCATCCAGAAAACCTAACATTATAACCACTGACTAAAGCACGGGGGCCTATACTTATATTGTACATCAGATCTTGAGCACTCACACTCACATCGTTCATGTGCCTCACCTACCTGTCTTATTTCTACAGCCTATTACCAGTAATTAACTTCTCTTTTAAGGGAATACAAGGCAGACTTTCAAGGGAATATAATGAATGATTAATTAAATACAACATCATGCAACAGCATCTGTGATATGTGTAAAGTTACCTCTCCGGAAAATTCCTTCAAATGCCTTTTACCTTTTATTGCAACTTATAAAAAATTTTCTGCATTATTAAAGCTGCACTGGCTTGGAATAAATTCTCTCTCAGCTGAATATGCCTGAGTAAATCTGCTCTACATTTGATTGTATTGAGATAATATTTGGCTTTGTTTACCTTGCAGACCAGAGTCACGGAGCAGTCCTCTCCGACCTGCACTGACAGGAACTCACTGAAGTGGGGACCTGTGGGGAATAATGCAGCCGAGCCATGAACTTAAAACACTATTACCAACCTCCTTTGATTGCATTAGCTACACTTTCTCTGCGTCCTAATCCACTTTAAACCAAATGTATCCAAGCTTTAACTCCTTGCTGAGCTTTTTCCAGTGGTCTCTCAGGCTACGTGATATAAAGTAACGCTCATATACATATAAATTTAATTCAATGATGTGCGCTTCTTACCTTCCTTGACTCTGATGTACTCCCTCCTCTGGTAGTCAGCCTCTGCCAGCGCTGCCTTGAAAGCTTTACGCACATAAAGATGCACATAAACACTGAATAATTAGAAGATCAAAGTGCTGTCAGCAGTCCCTATATATTCTTTTAGTGAATAATCAAGTTAATTTGTTCAAAGTACCAGAATATAATCATAATTTAGGAATGTAACCATCTACATTCTGTGAGTCCTTAAGCTGCATTTATTTCCATATCATTATAAAGCGTTAAACTGTATTATGTACCATGGATGTTGCACTGTTTAAATAGTAATTCTGTTTATTTGGGAGGATTAAGAGGATTAATCAGTCAGATTTTTTGCTTCAAAAGGAAATCTACGTAAGAAGGCTTTTGCTTTAACCTTTTCTTGAGAAGCAAACATTTGATTTTGTTTTGAATATTGTATTTATTACATGATGAGGTGCATAGTAACAGGTAACATGATGTATATAGAGTGACTATAAAGAGTGACTTTCCTGGAGATGCTTTTACTTGAAATAAAATAAAAAATGTTTTTTCTTAGATTTAAGCCAATTTGATTCTTTCTCTTAGTTGTTTTTTTTTTTCTTTAAATATACTTCATTAGATTTATTTTTATCTGCTATATAGTGGTGGCCAAAATTATTAGAACACTTGGCATATTTTGTTTTTGTTTTGTTAAACTTCCATTAAAATACCAGTTTGACGAATCAAATATCATCTTTATGCTCTATAAAAACAAAGAATAGAGCCATCATAAGGAGATTTAGGTAATTTTTTTTTTAATCTCTAGAAAAAGCCTTGACAGAAAAAGCCACGGGATAACATTAGTAGTGGTGAAGTTCTTAGGAAATATATTGACTGCTGCGAAAGGTGGACAGACCAAATATTAAAGTTAAAAGTAGATAAAAACAGCAGAACTCATTTCAACGGATATTTGATGTGCTCTACCTAAAAGTGCAATAAATCAAAAGTAACTGTGAATTGGAGGAGTCACTAAATAACTGCTTAAACTCTATACTAGAGTCACTGACTGTACAGACTTGTCCCGTCTCACCATTGCCGATCAGAACCAGAGAGCTTTGTGCTTTGCCGCCTCCATCTGTGATCTGACAGGTAAATGTGCCTTCGCTGTCCTCAGTGAAGTGGTCCAAGATGAACTCGATGACACCTGTGGCTATGTCATGACCCATCTTGTTGGGCTGGAGAGAGTGGAAGTGCAGAGCTGAATTACACTCTTCTTTACAATAAAAGACATGTAACACTCAAAGAGAATTTAAGATCTATTAGATATACTGTAGACTACTGATTTGGAGAGATTTTTTATCTTTGTGTGCTGTATCTTACACTGGCTCCAGACAGTTCCTTGTTGTTGGCGAAGAATTTGTAGGTGACATTGGGAGAAATGTTTTCAGCCTGCAGCCAGAACCTCATTCTGCCTCTCTCCAGAATCTTGTAGTCCAACTCTGACTTTAGTGGGATGACTATGGCACAGGAAGGTCACGCACAATTAGACTTGTTGACTGATTATTTATTTAAGCACTTACAGATGAGAGGAGAAGTGAGACGTGAGGAGAAAGAACTGAACAGAAAGAGTTGAACAGTGGCCAGGCAGGTGATGCAAAAGCAGGTAAGGCTTTTTGCGGATCAAATGAAATAAAAATATTGAAAGGTTCAAAGGCATGGAGAACAAAGAATAGTGATGGCATGAAAGCAAGAAATGAGGAAACAGAGAAAGAGAAGAGGCAGTACAGATTAAAGAAGAAATGCACAAAAAAGTATACAACTAAGGAGATTAGAGGGGACAAAGACAGATACAAGAGATTGAAGGAATTGGCCAGTAGAACCTACTTGGGTGTCTGATATCGTAGCTGAGCGCCAGCATCTTTGCCAACTCTGAAACAAGAGAAAGCTTTTCATTTCATTCAGCCAAGAGCAAAAACAAGCAATTAAAACAGAGCTTACTCTTTATCCGCTGACTTTTAGCACTGATTTAGGATGTGGAGTTGATATATTAAGGCCATTTGGAGGAGAAAAGTTAGTACTGGAATTAAAATTGAAGGAGATAGAGAAATAAAAAACAACTAAAGCAAATAACCTCTGGGGAGGGGAGAGCCTTTTTTCTAAGCCCTGAAACAATAACTTCCAAAAACGCAGTGTGTGTGTGACTTTAAGAGACTTCACTCACAAGTTTAATAAATGAAGACACTAAGGCTTGCAATTTATGAGCGAATTTAAATTAAAGTGTAAAACTCTAGGCTAAATGAAACCACTTTACATCTTTCATAAGCCTGGTGGGCGATGGTGCAACAGTGGGAAAATAGTGTTGTCGTCTCTGTGATGTACAAGAAGACTTGGAGCCTTAATGTGGTTCACTTTTATTCATCAGATTTGGGCTGTGGCTTGTCTATCACAATGTCCATTCGAAATGTATTCACCTAAGCACCATAGTTCTCCCTGATGTGTTTCCTTGTGTTTTTACATCAAGATGTGTGTAGCATTAAAGCCTATGATTAGCAGGTCGATCCCAGGTAGATGTTTTGTTCTGTTAGAATAACATTTATGACAAAAACATTTTAGGATTACTGAGTAGTATAAAATATTTATTTCCCATATTAACGTGGTGTCATTCTGTCTTTGTAATTATACTGCTGACAGTGTATGTGTATAACCTTACCTTCAGCTGTGATAGTAAAGCTGGAGGAAACTCCTTCAGTGTTGGTAACAGAAACAGAGTACGTGCCAGAGTCCTCTTTATCTGGGTTCTTAAAGATCAGTTTAGACCTAGAGCCAGTGAAGGTAAGAGAGGGTTATTATTGTTGATATTATATTAGCCGGTGTAAGGTGCTTGAGTGTGTCTGTATTCTTACTGGTTGCCTTCAGTCTTTATCGCCAGTCCTTTGGAGAAATCTGTGATCTCTTTATAATTTTTCTTCCAGATGAACTGAGAGGCCTCATTTATCTGGCAGGACTCAAATGATAAAACAATATCACCAGACTTCTCATCCACAACACAGGACACCTCCTGGGAACCTGGCAGACACAAAAAAAAAAAAAAAAAAAAAAAACAAGGGTTAAGTTATTCTTATAACTTTTGGGATGTTTCCCAATGTCATTTTCATTATAAATATGCTTGTGTTCCTGTGCACCTTTCACAGCCTTGGCAACCACAGCATCAGACGGCATTGAAGGCATGCCCACTCCGGCAGCATTGACGGCACAGACTCTGAACAAGTAGCTGGCACCAGTCTCCAGACCTGTTACCTGTAAATATATGTAAATATAGCTGTGACAGAAAAGGACCTTGACAAAATCTAATTAACAACAGAGATTATCATATGGCTTAGAGTTGCGTAATACATTTATCCTAAAAGTAATATTACAAAGAAATCAACAGACATCCATTTTTATTGCTTAGATTAATTTCTGTAATTATTTATATCATCCACTAGATGTCAGTGTTACACAGCGCATCGTCGTCCTTTTTTCCAGTTATAGTTTAATTCATATTACAATAAACTATTTCATTCAGTAATAAATGTGGAAAGAAGAGTATCCTCTCACCTTGAGGAAGCGATGGCTGACAGCTGTCTCATTAGCTCTGATCCAGTTAGAAGTGCCTGTCTTAGCATACTCAACAAAATACCCAGTGACTGCTCCAGAACCAACATAGATAGGTTTCTGCCACTCAACGACCAACGAATTATCTCTTACTTCACAAAAAGTTAAGTCATAGGCAGGACCTGGTACAAACAAAACAATTAATTTATTTTCCTGATTTGTGTGACTACTACAACGGCAGCTGTAGGTTGATATCTTAAATCTTAAATAACAATTGGGAAGACTTCTAATACTAACCAGGCTCGGGCATAGTCCAGGCATCACAGGTGAAGTCTGCTGAAGACTTGGAAGCTGGTCCGAGACCTGCAAGGCTAGCAGCATACACATGGAACTGGTACACTGCTCCTGTGGTCAAGCCCTCCACCTGACGGTCACACATGAACATAACTTTCACTTAACAAAAACAAACTTAGTGGTAGAACTGAGGTATTAGACCAGTGTTACCTTATATACTCTTTCTGTGACTGGGGGAATATGAACCTCTCTCCACATACTTGTCCCACTGCGTCTCTTGTCCACATAGTAGTCCTTGACCTTTGCTCCTCCAGAGTGAAGAGGCTTCTTCCAGTTCAGGACCATTGAATTGCCATCACAGTTCAACAGGGCAATGTCATAGGGTGCAGAGGGCGTGGCTAAAAGGAAAGCACACACATAGTTTTAGTAGAGACTATTTGCCATTGGCCTACATTATCTAACAAAGCACAGGACAACTTTCATCATTAGAAAACATCAATGAACACTAAAGAACTCACTGAGGGCTGCCTTGACAGTCAGTGGTGCAGACTCCTGGGATTCATCGCTCAGGCCCAGCTCATTGATGGCCTGGACACGAAACACATAGGTCTCTCCAGTCTTTAGTCCACTGACCACAAACCTAAGAGACAAGCAAACCCCTTTTAAATACACAAATGTGAGATACAAGGAGATTTTCTTGTTGAGTCAGAAACCTACTTGGCGTTTTTCCGTGGTTTGTGGTTGGCCGAGGTCCAGTCCTTGGAGCCCTTTACACATTGGTCAATGTAGTAGCCAATCAAATTGTTGGGTTCTTTTGGGGGAGCCCACTGGATAAGGACAGAGGTGTCTGTCTCTCTTGTAGAAATCACCTGACCAGGAGCTGATGGCACACCTGAACATATGCAAATTTACGTTTGGCTCGTGTTTTCGTTTGATATTCAGTCATTTCAGAGTTGAATATAATTAATATAAACATACCTTTGAGTTCCTGAGTCTTAATAGGTTTAGTCGGCTCAGATGGTTCACTAGTCCCATACATATTGGCAGACAAAACCCTGAATTGATACTCTTTTCCCTCTGCAAGATCGAAGACAGCATAACGTGGGGAGCGAATGGGCACCTGTGTGTTCACACGCTGCCAAGTACCACTGCCTGCCATGGACTGTCAGGACATTCACATAATAAAATATACAAAGATTTGTACAGAGTGGTTAAAATGCAGGAAATCACAGATAATCCACATATAAACTGCTTATTCCAATGGTTCATCAAAAATGCTCTGATTGTGTAACTTCTTAATCTTGCTACTGGCAAGGCTCCCACTACAAAGTACAGAAGAGCCAAAATCATGGTGTAGGTATTTAGAGTAACTCCGATTAGTGAGTTAAGCATGTCTTACCTTCTCTATGTAGTACCACATGGGAGCCGTGCTGGAATATGGAAGGGCTTTCCAGCTCAGAACAACATACGTCCTGTCTATTTCGGAGGCATAGATTCCTGTTGGAGTAGCTGGTGGCTTTCCTTCAGCTGCACACAAAAAAACTCAATGTAACACAACTACCAGCTGTTTAGTGCAAATATATTACTGTGCATGTAGCCTTACCGTCAACATGATCATGGTAAGACACAACATCAAGTTTTCCTCCCAGTTTTATGGCTGCATAAGGATGAAAAGACATTATCATAGTGAGACATTGACTGGGCCTTAAGCACCAACACTGACACTGACTTTTGTTAGATGATACTCCATGTGCTTTAAGACTGTACACAAGCTGAATGAAAAATGAGCACAATGCTAACAATTTACATTAGGGTACATGTGTAAGCCTTGAATAGGGCTTTGATATGCTAATGGGGGAGGGGGAAGCTGCATGGAACAAAACAACACAAACAGCACTCACAGCAGGATAGCTCATGGTTATTAATGCAGTATTAGTTTGTAATTGCTTTCTTGCCTAATTGCTGCCATGATATACTCAGTTTATTTAAATCAACAGATATGGGAGGTGACTAAAAAGGCAGAAATACAAGAATATTTTCTCAATACACAGTGATACCCACCATGCAGCCTTTCAAACTCGGTGGGGTCCAGAGCAGCAATGGGGTCGGACATGCGCGATGGTTTACTGATGCCATGGGAATTTACGGCTCTGACTCTGAAGTAGTAGGAGTGTCCTTCAAACAGCCCAGACACTGGGTATTTACAGATTTTAATTGGGTGATCATTGCATTGAGTCCAGTTCTCTGTTCCAACCTCACATCTGAAATATTTAAAGAAAGATAGAAAGACAAGAAAAGCATGAGCATGGCCACATTAATGCAAGTACATTTTGATTGCTTGTTGTTGTGAAGTGGAAAATAATATAAAGTTGATTGAAGAATGTGGTGGCTTGACATTAATGTAGAGGTGAAGACCTTGTGTTAATTTTAGACATGCTATCACTTACTGCGACATGTGTTTTTCGTTCTGTTCATCTGTTTAGGTGTATATTTATGATGTTTATCAGTAACCCCTACTTGTCCACAAAGTATCCCAGGATCGGACCCTCTGTTGTCGTATTTGGGGGTTTCCATGACACAATCACATAGTCTCTATTAGCATCATGAATCTTGATGTCCATGGGAGCACCGGGAGCATTGGGCACGGGAGGAGGGCCGTCTACAATGGACAATATCACAAAAGCATGTATTTGACCACAGAGAAAGAAGATAAACACATTAATACACAAGGTCTGTACATATATTTAGATTTAATGAGAATTAAACAGGGACAACCTAAACCAGACCAATATTTTAGCTTTTTTTCTCAAGCTTTCCATTTTCATCTCACCTGAAACAGAGACAAATGCACTGTGTTCGGCAGTGCCTCCTTTAGTGACCATGCGCAGAGTATACAAGCCTTCGTCATCTTTGTATAGGTTTGGAAGGGTCAAGGTGGTCACCCCTCTGCCAGTCTCAATCTTTACCCATTTAGAATCAAAAAGGCGAATGTCTGGGAATAAAACACAGACAAATTATCTTTTTGTACCAGAAGATTGCAGACATAATTGATTGGAAGTAACCACAGTCTTTATGGCACATTACAACACTCATATATCTAGAATCTAGAGTCTTTTATGATAGCTAATGAGCAATAAAAGTAATGTCCGTAACATCCAATTTTGTCTGTCCATGCCTTTGGCAAAAGTTGGCTAAATTTGGGACCAAAAGATAATGTGAGAGGCATGATATATTACTAACAATTACAACACCATTACTGTGGTATTTATGATTGTACTTTCTAACAGTTACCATCTCTGTACCACTGTGCCTCAGGCTGCAGGTTGGCCAGGTTGGGGCTCAGTGTCATGGTGGCGGTCAGACTCGCAGATTCTCCCTCAGTGGCAAAAATTGGGCCAAACTTCTCCAAAAATGTAATGTTGATTTTAGTGTAAGTAATCTTTGGAAGCATTGAAGCTAAGAGACATACGAAACAGAAGATTGATTAATAATACAACGGTAAAAAAAAAATTTACAGAATAATTCGGTTTATTATAATTCATACCAGTGAAGGGGAGCCACGCATAAGGGCAGGTTTCATCCTCTTGTTTGTACCCTGCGCAGTTAGGAACAACATGCAGATGGTAAACAATTAACACCAAATGAAAAATAACCAATAGAAGGAAAGAGACAGATGGCAGCAATGAACATCAGTCAGACTAAGACTCTCCTACAAGGAGATCTGTTACATTGATTACATTAGTGAGGGGGTTGCTGGGTATTAATTAATTATGATGTCAAATTGCTTTTATATTAACATATAATATTTGAATTTAAACTTATTGCATATAAAAAGCTAATGAGCATTTCATTTCATAAACTATGTTATGAATGCACTCATTGTCCAATACAAGTTAAATATGTACAGTATATATATATTGACATAAATCACACAGACTTACGCTTAACAATTACTGAGGCTTGACTGGAGGCTTGCCCATGCAGGTTGCCAGCTACAGCCGTGTACTGGGCTGTATCATCAGTTGAGCATCTGCACAAACACAATGAACAATAACCAAATACTAACCCCTCTACTGGAAGTGCTTACCAAGCAACTTGGGTGCAATGCTGAAGAATGTTTTGGTTGATTGCAAATAAATAAAAGTTATTTAAAAGGAAAGAGCAAGATGGGTGAGTTGGTATCAAGCATTATGAATGTGAGGTACAGTGTATGGAGGCATGCAGAAGAATGGGCAATAAGGCATAAGGAACTATCATTGACACTGTTGGTGGAAGTGACCATGGCAAGTTGCATCAGCGAGCCAGAGTGTCTGGACATGCCAGTGAGGGTGGGGGTTGCCTACAGGAAGGCAGTGGTGTAATAATATGGGACTGAGAGGGTAAGGTTTCTGCTTGTTGGACATACTGTTACATGCTCCATTCAAAGATCAACAATTGTATATGCTAAATCTTAATAAAACATGCTAACTTTCTGTTTAGCTTCAAGCACCACTGTTAAGAATTTAAAAGTGACTGGATCCATGGATGGAATGATGACTGTAAGAGTCCTGGAGTATCACATAGCACTGAGGTCAGCTCCCAAACAGCTGAGCTTCCTAAGACTGGAGAGACATTATGCCCCCTCTTCAGTCACACAAAGTCAAATGACTCTCACACAGTAACTCCTCACTGCATTGGTGTGAAAAGAGCTAACAGAATCAGATTTAAGTTGTTATTGCTGATACATTGTTAGTTAATGGGGGAATTTACAACAATAAACATTAAAAATTTTTTTGTTTCCAGGCCCTTTCTATTGCTGACAAATTCCATCCTTGTCAGGGTTCTGTTCTGGCTCTTTATCTCCAAATATCCAGTGTTGATTTTATAGTTATGTTATTTTTATTGTACCTAGGAATCTCCAGAGAGTGGACACCGCCTTTGGCCTGAACCAGATATTTTCCAGAGGAGATGTCCAGAATCACACCATCTCTGTACCTGAAGAAGGAAAAAGATCAGCTCACCATGATGATGATGATGATGTGCAGCCCATACTGATGTGCAGCACATAGTGTATTATGTATAATAACCAGCATATTTACTCTGATGATATTATCAACTGACCATTTTATAAGAGGTGTAGGGTAGCCCTCGACTGTGCAGAAGAGTTTTATTGGAGTGTTTTCAAACACAGTGTGGGATCTGAGTCGCACCAGGAATTGTGGACCCCTGATCATGGGCTCCTCGCGCACATACTTGTCCAACATCTTTGACCTCACCTAAACAGTCACATAAATACATTTCAGTAAATACTATGTGTAGAAATAATGCACAGAGGTCGAACAATAAAGTAACGTTTACCACTTCCTGGATGCAAGCTTGTGTTTTGTATTCATATCTGTCCTCCATCACCTTAGAGCTAAACACAGACAATACACAGACAATAAGTTTCACATAAGAAAAAACACACAATTAGAAAAGTATAGGTGTTTGACACAAGCTCACTGGGTTGTGTCTTAGCTCTGCACACTGCTTTGGGCTTTGTGACAGTCATTTAAAATTCTCATTACAACAGGGCAGTCACATCTATCCACTGATGGCATTGGTCTTCACTGAGTGACTAAGTGGACATAAGTGGACTTCTTCACAGTGGTTTTCTCTCCAACAAATCTAGAGCTTCCAAGTTTTATTTTAGAATCCCTCAAGAATACACTTGGACAAAAAGAGCTATTATATAGTGAGTTCATGCACTTAAAACATTTATATTACTGAGGGTTTTGTTGATAATGGGATTACCATCATTATACTGGAGAACATTTCATAAAACTTAGTCTGTTGCTTGTTATGCTCATTTTGTCCAAATGCTATCTATGATAGACAATAACACTGCTGAGAACTACAGCAAGACCTTTGGCTTGGTTCTGATTTTATTCTGGACTAGTTTAGTTCATTCTGTTAGCCACATAATGTTGAGCACATTTATCCCATGTATCCTGTTTAGTGTCTTCAGTTCAGTTATTTGTAACATAACTAAGTTCCACTTTCAGGGCACTGTACCAGGAGAGGCTTAGCCCATTAGAGGCTGTCTCTGGCCTGTTGCTTGTGCCCTGGTGACATAGATGCCTATAGAAGAGGGGCAGTTACAGATTTTAGAGCGCTCATTCATCAGTAATAAAATGGTTCAAGAAATGTTGCACTATGGGTAATTTGTTAAATTTTGGAAAGGTTTAGTAAGAGCTAGATTAATTACAATGTAAAAACAGTTATAATGATTAAAACCTGTTAAAATGCCAAAATGTTAAAATACAGAGATGATCAATGGATTTAGGATTTGGTTAGCAGATGTTTTCTATAGCACACTATACAAAGTATAATAGCAACAAAGAATGGATTTCTGTGGAGATAACACACAAACACACACACTCAGAACAACTAAAACAAGTGCATCTGGATTGCAAAGATTTACAAGAAAAACAGCTTTAATGTTTATGAGCTTACTTTGCTCAGTACTGAAGGTTGACACAGAGAAATTATTAGTGATACCTAAAGCATAAATATTTGTTTAATATGTGTAATACTAGTAAACTCTTTAAGATATGCTTTTAGGAAAGGGATATTTTTTTCACGCACTTAAGTCCAAGTACCATATCTGATAAAATAAAAGCTTAGTCAGCAGCTTTAGTAACAGCAAAGCTCACTACTGTTACAAGACTACTATAGTCTCTAGTGCTGTATGAGCTGGTGTTTAGTCAGAATTAGCCACAGAGGGTACCTGCTGTACTCCTTAACCACATATTTGCTTTGTTTGTGGTGGTGTTCATGGTTGTAGTCCCCAGGTTTGATCCACATTGACATGATGACACTGTGGGTAGGCTACTGACCTGTTGGACCGCAATATACATAACAAATAACAATACAAACAACAAATCAAAGTACAAACAATGGCACAAACATTAACACAAATAAATGCAGCCTGCAGCTCTAAATGGAGTCCAACTGCAAGAGTCTGTGGCCGCAAGATTGAGCAGATGATACTACATATTACATGTGCATACATAAAAACAGACTGTTGGTCTTGTCATTGTATATCAATCGAGGCTAAAGAAGTAACTTAAAATTATAAACACGTTTGTCTTTCATGACCCTTTGCTTCTTTGGTGACCCTATACTATGACTGTGTTTTTATGTAATTTATGTCAGACTTGCTGACTCGCTGATCATTAGACATGTTGTTATAGTCTTATGTTACATTATTATTTTTTGCAGATTGCTGTTGAAACATTACTACTATACAGTAGAAAATGTAAACTTGGTGAAAACATGACATTATTTCATTGAAATAATATATTTTCAATAAGCAGTCACTTATTTTATGTCCACATTTTGGTCTTTATAACATATTCCAGTAAACTGTGCAGTATGCTCCTGAATAAACTAGCCTAACTATCAAACCCATATGTCTGCATACATGTTGTCACTGCAGGCAGCTCATATTCTCACAGCACCTCAAGAAGCGACACCTCAGTTACTCCAACCAAAATTGTACCAGCATAGATTGAGTCACACTGTCTGTAACAGTAAACCTCTACAATTTTTAACCATAACTGTACAAAGCACTCAAACTCTGCCATGGAGTACTCAGACAATGCAAACAATGACAATTTAGTTTATAAATGTAAAAACTTAACATTAGAGTTTAGAATTAAGAAACCTAAGTGAGTGATGTTGTTTAAGTGTTTAAAATTGACACCTGGCTATGCAAGCTAATACTATTTTTCTAAACAACAGTTCCAAAGGCCGGTGAAAGGCATTTAGTGTTACTGAAAAATACACACCCGGGAGCTATGGCTGCAATTAGGTCATAATTTTCTAAACAATCATTATTGCATTTCTTTCTGGATACATTCATCAGTATTACAAGCTCTGTTGTGGGACCATAACATAGCTCCCTGCAGTCTCATCGTCCACCTGTCACACTTGCCTCACACATAAATAAATACAATAAAGGGATAAATTCCAGTGCCATTTCTCATATGCAATAATAAAATTATATAGTAATGTAATAGTATTTAAAACATAATCTTCTTACCCTGCGAGAATCCCCTTAGAGTACCTTCGGTTGTCAGCCTGAATCCACAGGGAGTCAGCCTTAACCACAGACCAGACCAACAAAACCACCACCCGTCTCCAGCGACCCCCACCTGGTGCTCCTTGAGGCCTTATAAGGTGAGAGAGCCGACTATATATAACTAATATCCTTCAAGACTAAGAGACGCTAGAACTGGTCAACTATTTTATTAAACAGAGTTAGGTGTTCACAGATTTTGTGAGTCATAACTGAGAAATACCTGTACACCTGTAAGTTGTTTAATTCAACTCTTTGAGTAAAGTGCAGAATATCGCTCAAGACAGTTCTTTTCTAAAAACACAAACAGTATACATCTTGGAAAGATATTTTCATGCTTACTTTTTTATAGACTTTCCATAGACTTCACTGAGCACTATGACTGAACAACAGATTGTAAACCAACAACAACAAAACCATAACAACTGGTAGAAATCTCTTTTTAAAGCATATGTTTTTGTGACAAAATTATGTTGTGTCACAAAAACATTTGTCATTTTACAGTATGACTCTGAGTCCCTGACATCGTCTTCCCACAGATCTTTCCTCAGCTCTTCTGAAACTGTGATGTATGCTGAACTTTGGCCAGAGCCTATTTTTAAAAACAGCTACAGTTACTGCTATTCCTGACACTCTGGAGGAACATTTCTTTTGAGGCATAGAGATGCACAGAGGGAGCAGTTAGTTTGACTGCTGTCTTACATTTGTAATGAGGTAACACAGTAGAACATAGAGGAAGGATTTGTTATATCATGTAAGCATATATTACTTTTTGTGTTTTAATAAACAAAGGTTACAATGAGGCATGGATATGGTGCTATGCTAAAAAAAAATATTAATGCAAGTTAACCAAGCAAATGTTTTGTTTTATTAACATTTTCACAAAGATTGGAAAATAGGCAACTGTTGAAGGACAAATTTGCATTAAAACAATAGGACAAGGTTATATTTACATTTTGACTAGAACAACATAATTGAGATAATTGAGTATTTAATTTATATTGTGATTGTATTTCATCTGAACACACGTAGCCTACAAAACACATATCCGCTAAGTATGTGTTGAGTTTCACTGGCTCTACATTAAACGTGAAAAACGTTCCTGTAAGTAAATGTGTTTTGTTTTTTTTCTTCTGTGTGGCTGCAAAGAGCCCTCTGCTGGTCATGTGGCAGGCTAGGCCTAGTTTATGTGGACATTTAGCCCCAGGTTGAAGTGGGAAACAATTTGATGATCGATCACGTTTAACTGACATCACAGGCATAATAAAGTTCCCTGCTGGGTCGTAACTGTTAAGATGCGAAACTATAAGTCTCCCAGCCACCCTGTTTCAAACGGCCAAAAATATAAATAAAATTAACAGTTTAACTATCTCTATATGTCTGGTTCTGATTTTGTGTATGTTAAACAAATGTGCTGTATTTAAAAATGAAAGTATGTAAACTTGGGTTTACAGCCGTCACGTGACGACGCCTAAAGCCTTTGGAGTTTACCATTGGCTAAGCCGGCGCGGTACGGAAGTAAATATGCGTCAATCTGTAAACTGTTGTGGTTGGACCCCATTGTTGGACTGTGCGGTACCCGTGTTAAGTACAGTCTTAATTTACCGTATTTCTATGCACTGACTTAGCTGTGTAGAAGCTGACACTGGTTTTTACGGGTAATTGCTGGAACTTTCCCAAGAAAGGTAAGCCATTTAAGTTACATTTTGTACAACTAACTTATTTTGTTTAAGAGTAACTTTAACCTGTCTTTCAACTCGCTGTGTCTTTGGGCTACTTTATCTTACTAGATAAAGTAAAATAAAGTATGAATAAACAGCCTGTTCTGGGTGCCGTTTACCCAGTATCCCAGACCAAGTAACCACAACTGCAACCAAGCTCTTTGTCTTTTATTTGTCTTATCTGTCTTGTCTTGTCTTGTCTTGCAATAGACCAACTGTCAAAACCGGGTCCAGGCATAGTCATAACTTCAGAGTTGTTAATGTCACAAGGAAGTTGCATTTTGCACTTGTGTGCTATCATGAAATAACTCTTTATTATTATATATTATAATAATTATTATATAATATTGTTTTTGCTTTAGGTTAGACATGAGGCTTTGGCCATTTCTTTGGCTGTCTCTGGCAGCAGCACCCTCTGCCTTTGTCATGTCAACTCCGTAAGTACATCTTTTCAAAGTATGAAAAAAAATTGTTAGCTCTTTCAAGTTATTATATTATTTACAGATAAAATTGTATAACAATGTAATTTTGGTGTGAATATTTCAGACACATTTGGACCTCACTGACCCTGACACACCACTGGCCCATGACCTTCTGTGGTGTAGGTCTTGTTAGATCTGTATACAAATTTAATTATTAATATCTACAATTGTTGCATTTTATCCTATATGTAGAATGTATTATTGCTAACTGAGAATTACATTCTTGTCCATGTAGTGCCTAAGTTAGTTTCATGTGATCCCCTTTTTAGTCATGAGACTGGCTGTGTGCCCACAATCTGGATTGAAGAGACAATTCTTGTGCTGTCTATATTAATTCCTAGAGCCTTAACAACACAGATATAGAAATATGTGTTAGTGTAAAAAAAATAAATAAATAAGTGTATGCAGTAAAACAAACACTACTTATTCTTCAGTTGTAAATTATTAACAATATTTTCTTGGACAGATTTAATTTTAAATGTTTTAATTTTCTCATTTTAGATGGAGCACTGTCATTCAGACATTAACTACTGGACTTTACACGGACTTTGGTAAGATTGCTTGGCTCTGTCCAAAAAAAAGTTATTTATTTTGTATAGCTATTACACTTGTTATTACAGTATTGCCTGTCTTTGTTTGAATTTGTATATCAGCTGACTTACTGCTAAACAGGAAGTGACTACATTTACTGATGATTCTTCCTTTTATTCAGGCCTGATAATGGCCAAGGCTGTAATTCGTCATGGCATTTCAACTCTTCTTTGATCGAGGTTTGTCTGCTCTGACTCAAATGTAGTGCCCTAATGAAAAACCCAATTTAATGTTGTTGTTTTTCCAACTCTATTTAATGTTACCATGCGTTAAGTTATTTTTTACTTTTGTATTTTGTAGGACCTGCTTACAGACATGGAGAAGAGTTGGCCAGATTTACTTAAGCCTTCATCTACTGGTTTTTGGTAACATAATTTAATATACTAATTATATATTTCCCACAAGAACTGGATTCTCATATAGTTGATTGTTTTGCCAACTCGTCAGATGCATTTGACCTACATATGTATATCACAATATAATCATATATGTAGTCTTTGTAAGTGTAAAAGTGGTTTAATATAGTATAGTGTTTACTCTGGCACAGGGAATTTAAATACTTGCCTTAATTTAGCAAGGACAAATTATCTAAGCTTTGTATGTAATAAAATATTCAGTGTCTGAGGAACCTGTTCTTAGAAACCCGTTTAGCAAAGTTGTTTAGTTGTTGTTTTTCTTCTAACAGGAAGTATGAGTGGGGAAAACATGGAACGTGTGCAGCCGAAGCTGAATGTCTAAATAGTCAGCATAAATATTTCAGCAAGGCCCTGGAACTATACCATAAAGTGGATTTGGATAGGTACAGCACATCCTCACCCACCACAAATACATCTGTGAATAGATTCTTGTTTCTATCCAGTCACTTTTTTGTTCCTAGAGTCTTGAACTATCTTGTCTCTTTATGTGCCATGTGCTTTTTTTTTTTTTTTTTACAGCGTTTTAAGGAAGTTTGACATCAACCCTTCAAAACAATACTACTCGGTAGGTCATGTCTGTTTTTTGTCTTCTTTTCGTAGATGTCTTTTTTTATTGTTGCATTTATCTCTTTGTTTGCGTACAGTTTGGACGTATTGAAGAGGCCATAAATGGATTCTATGGTGTTAAATCTAAGATCCAATGTGCCCACCCATCAAAGGTATGTCTACAGTGGTCTTGATGTCCCCACACACACACACACACACACACACACACACACAAACCTAATAAATGGATAAATTGACATAGTGTGACGCTTTTTGTTCTTGTGTTTTTTTTAGAATGACAACTTCCAGATTTTGGGTCAGATTGAGATCTGTTTTGCATCTGACTTCTCTCTGATGGACTGTGAGAAAAGGTCCACGCTGGAAACGGTTTCCGAGTGGAGAAACCGAAACATTTTTGTCAATGCTGAAGGGTTCCACGTCTGTGACCATGATGTGCCAGTCTACTACCCTCCCGTCATAAGATTTGATTAAATGAAATGCATGCTGTTAAGTTTTAGGATTAAACAATCATGATGTCATAGAATCTTGTGTTTTAGTAACTCTAATCTTAATAAATGAATAATGACGTGTCTAAAATGAAAATGTTTTAAATTCATAGTCATATCTGCTCAAACCAAGGACAGAATGTAAAGCTTACCCAAGTCATTGATGAACTGATGAGTTATGTTCTTTGCTGACGGTGACAATACGATAAAGATTATATTGATACAGTAGGACTCTCATCTGTGAATAATATGTTTTTTGTTTTTATTCTGAGACATGCCAAGTAAGTTATTTAATCTGTATGTGTTTTTTAATTGTACCAAATGATTCCTTCACACTCCTGTATACAGAATTATTTAATGTTAAAGCAGAAATCTTTTCTGAATGATTTAACAGCATTAACTCTATGGTTTTTGTTTCTTGCCTCATTTGTGATTGCTGATTTTGCTGATTTTGTTTCTAAGTACTAATTTGCAAATATGTAAATTGAGCAATGGACATTTTAAATGGGATTCATGAATTGTATTTTTTGTTTTGTTTTAATAAAAGCACATAGTCAGTTGTTTTGTGTATGTTAATAAGCATATCTGGTGTGTAAGTAGAGCTAAGCATCTGTCCTTAAACTGGGTTTTTATAAAGGGCATCTGGGGTTTGATTCAACTGTGTTTTTGTCTGGTAGTCTGTCCATTTCCCCTGACTCTGTATAAATATTAATGTTGTGATCTTCTTACAGAGCCTTAATCCTGCTAGGACAAAGACACAAGTCCATAATCCTGAATCTCCTCTGTGCAGACCGACACATTTCATTACATTACAGTTCACTTAAATCACACACATGCTCTAATACACACAAGCTGACTTACTAATGCTTCCCAGGACATTTAGGGTCAATTAACCTCAATCAAATCAATACAAGTACAGTCAGTGACGCCATCTACAACAGAAGTCCTGATTCATGCTTTGCTATTTTTCAATAAAAATAGTGATCAACCCAACCCGCCCTCTGGTCTCCATCTCCCTGGCTCTCTCTGTCTTGTTATGCAACACTGCAGCTCTGTAAAGCTGCTGATGTGCCAAATCCAAATACCTACACATACATCTGCACAGCGAGCCACTGAAACATAGTGCACAGTAAATATGCTCATGTGATGACACGGATATTGACACTGAATCATCAAATCCCAGTCCCCTATGATGGTTTGAAGTCTGGCAGATTCTTATTGTGTTTTATGTATACTTTGGACTGTACCTATAGCCTAATCTGCTTTTATCATGATTTTGATGCCATGTATGACCAAAACAGAAAGACAAGAGAGGCAGGCAGAAAGAGGTAGGCCTATAGGATCTGACCATGTGACTTCACCAGCTGTTGCTGTATGCTGGTGGGAGAAACTCAAAAGGGAGGTGAGGGCACGAACGGGAGAATGAATAAGGGAGGGGTTGGAAGCTCTCAGGCACACAATGTGACTGGCAACAATCCCCTGTTCTGCAGAGAGACACGGCAGCGGGGATGAACACATACACACATGCCCTGTCAGAGACGGTGAGAGGGCGCGCACTCACTCCTCTCTCCTGAATCAGCGGAACACGTTTATTTGTCACATCTCTGCTCTGCAGCATCACGCAGCAAGAGAAGACAATCCCAAAGCAGGAAACTGCCCAGTTCATCGCCTGGTCGTCAGTAACTCAGAGTGTGTTCACTCCAGACCGACAAGAGAGGAGGCAACCCATTAGAGAGGACCAAAGCAAGGACTGTATGGGAACAATATGGAAACTAAAAAGCCAGCGTATGGATGGACCAATGGAGCCACTGCGGGACAAATAGACGACCGATAAAAAGTTGCCGTCTGTTTCTGCATCTATAGCGACCGAAAGGACCTCATGATCATGTTTATCATTATGGGATAGAGACGCATTTGCAGGTCTGCTCATTGCCATGGATACGAGCACTCGTAAATTCACAGTGCGGAGATGGTTCTCCATCTACTTGAAGAATAAGGCGGCGAGAAACAAAAACAACACGGGCTTCTGCCAGCTCGAGGTAAGCATATCTGTATGAGCACTGGGGCAGAGTAAACTTCTGTCAACTAGAGATTAGGTGGTGTGTGTAGCCTATGCGTGCTGCAAGCATCTTGCGTCGTGGTTGCACCATGTGTGTTTGCCATTACACAAGACATAACCTATCAAAACGGACACTTAAGGAATTTGGAAGAAAGAGATGGGGCCATTTCCATCATGCTGCGTATAGGATACGTGCATCCATTGCTCTGTCACCCTCTGTTCAATAATAATAATAAAAACAAAAAAAAACAGAGGGCCTGACTGAGACTTGACAGAGTGAGACAGAAATGCAGTCAGTCAGATTGCTAAGAGGCAAACGCGCAGGCAGCAGGTTGATAAATGGATACAGACTGATCTATTGAATGGATGGCCACAGCGTTAGACGTCTATTTTTAGCCTAAACAAACTAGTAGGGAGAGAAGGGCATAGCCTACACTGTCTACTGCACATCTAGGCTACCTGTGCTTGAGGCTACACAAAGAAACAAAACGAGCTATAGCCACAGGCTGTTTGTTGTGACTCAATGACCGTGATTCAGTCTGAAAGGCTGTCTGCCTGATCGTGTCTTCTGGCTGTCTGCTTGCTTATGTGTTTACCTGTGAGGCTGCCTGTCTGCATCTGCAGTGTGGTGCTTTGATGTCTATGTGGGGAAATGTCACCTTAAAGATGGGTACTCAGCACATGTTATCATTCTTGTCATTAGTTATTTACAAAAGCCTCTTGTTATGCAACTCTGTGTGAGGCAGAAAACCACTCCTCAAGTGATGACATCACAGCAGGTGATTCCCTCCTCAGTGTTAGAAAGACTGGAGTGAACAAGGCCCCAGAAAAATAAATAAACAAACATGAAGAAACTGAAACTTTAAAATTTGGAGCTACATAAAATTCACAAAACCTTCAAGACAACTAATATTACAGCTGTTTCACAATATTAATGGCACATCTATAATCAGGCCTAACTAAAAAAACAAAACAAACAAAAAAAAAACATAATTTGATGGGTGTTCTTAAAGGACACACAAACATTTTGGTTTTGTATTTCAACTGTGTTTGTCAGAAGTTACTTAAATATTACAGATGTTTCATAAAGAAGATACTGTTCCTCTAACCACTGCTTTGGGCTGGCAGAGTGTTAGTGGCTTTACTGAACAGAGTGAATAAGCAGAAAAAAGAAGTTAATACTACTTTGCTATGACTTCAGATCAGTAACACAGTGTCCATTTCTATATTATATTGGAAAGACAATAACAACTAAAAGCTATTCTATTTGATGTATTTACTGTTTCTCTGGTTTGGCTATTATATCTCAGTTTTGTATGTTTCTATAAATAAGTCATCCACTCTCATTTGCCCCTCTCTTTCTAGGATGATAGCATACTGAAAGAGTTTGACATCAGCCACCACGTTAAAGAGGGCTGTGAAAAAGCCGACCCCTCTCAGTTCCAGCTGCTCAAAGTGCTCGGACAGGGCTCCTACGGAAAGGTACAAACACAAAATTCAGCCAAAACATTGAGGCCTAGGTGTAATACTGTAGTAAATGGAACTGGTCATTGTGCTCAAGCAGCAACCTCACAGAGTGGCAGGGAATCTGTGCTGACACCATCAGATAAAAATAAACCCTTGACACTTGGCCCAGTGTTGACTGCGTCCTGCAGACTGACCATCTGTTTTTCTTCCTAAGACACCTTGGTTGTTTGGGTCCATAGTGGGGCTGGGACAATAACTGGTTTAAAGGTAAACTGCCGTTTTAAGATGTCAATAAACCTGCGATTTTAAAACCACTAATAACACTAATAAAATTAGCTTTAGGGGTTGCGGGTGACTGGAGCCTGTCCCAACAGCTATGGGCTGTCGGTCGCAGGGCTGACACTTAGAGAAAGAGTCTGACAGACAACCATTCACTCTCACTTTAGATTTGCAAATTGACCTAAACATGCATGTCTTGTGAGGTAGCTTGAGAACACATAGAGGACTTCTCACAGAAAGGCCCAAGTTGGCCGGCTATTGTTTGAACTCTTGACCTTCTTGCTGTGAGGCTAGAGTGCTAACCCTAGGAGTTATATTTAAAACACATTTGCTCCTTTCTCTTAAATCACTTGACGTGTCCAATTGAACCAGTAAAACCAGAGCAACCAGTAAAAAAGTGAGTTCAAAGCCCTAACTTAAAGATTTATTTTATTTATTTATTTGAAATAATTGCTGCCTTTTTGAATCTAGGCTGCAAAAATCAGAATTTGTCCACTCACCTGAAAATCAAAAACATTTGAAGCATCAATACTGTGATACTGTCATATTGTCCATAGATTAATGTATTTTTCATGTAATTTTGGATATTTTCAAGTGACATTCTAGTTCAGGTATTAGTAGAATAAACTTTTTTTTGTTTACATTATTATTTCGAGAAAAACAGTATGAATAACTTTACTGTCTCTCACTGTTACTCAGGTGTTTCTGGTCAGGAAGATCCGAGGAGTGGACAGAGGACAGCTGTATGCCATGAAAGTCCTGAAAAAGGCCACACTCAAAGGTAATAAAATCTAAAGCTATTTAAATGGAAAAAAAAATCCTACCTTATATTAATGCGCCTTAATCTTTTTTTCAAAATACAGCAAACATAATCTAAGAGCGATTCAATTCAAATTCAAAGTTGTTAACTAATACCAGTTAATTTTCAGGTGTGCATTTTGTCAGATTTTGAACAAGTTTTGTTCTTTAGTGGGTGTTCGTCAGACTAACAGAGTGGCCTACTTTCAGGGGGATTTGGGGTAGAAGAGGTTAGTTTGTACTTTAGATTGAGATGAACTGGTTTGCCAATGGGATTATTGTAAATGAGGACGTACTGCAGAAGCAGCCTCAGATGTCGTGCTAAATTTTAGTTTCTTTGTCCAATGCCTTAATCCTCTTTACCTGCACTTCAGGAATTTAAGTGCTTCAGCTCTTGTTACATAAAGAAAAAGACAGATGCTGCAGCAAACCACTGGCACTGTAGTTTTTACTGCGCTGTTAACTGTCAGCACAACACCTGTCTTTGAAAATATGTGTGCGATAATCTGTCTACCTGGATTTTACTTGAAATATGTGTCCTGTATATGCTGTTTTTTGTTTTTTTGTTTTTTCAGTTCGTGACCGCGTGCGTTCAAAGATGGAAAGAGACATTCTGGCAGAAGTTAACCACCCATTTATTGTTAAACTGCACTATGGTAAGTCTTGTTTATCCAAACCTTATTCTGTTAGCACAAGGCCAATATTTACCTAAAGATTAATGAATGCTGCACAATCCTTTTATATTCCTTTTTTTCATTTTATTTCTATATTTGTTTTGAGCAATCCAGAAAAATTGTGTACAATAGTGCATTTCAACACCATGCTCAAAAAGTCACGCCCTTTAGAATAATAAAAAATGTGGACATGCTGATTTACATGATATATTATAATGAAGACATCAGTGTGTATTGTGTAACTCTTTGTGTGTGTGCAGCTTTCCAGACAGAAGGGAAACTCTATCTGATCCTTGACTTCCTCCGAGGAGGCGACCTCTTTACTCGTCTGTCAAAAGAGGTGGGTTTTCTGAAATGTTTTGTGTGGTCCATCATTAATCTTCAAAGAAATATGGTTTATTTTTTTTTACTGCCCATGAATCATTTTAGTTTCAGTAAAAAAGTTTGCATCTCATCTTAGCCTTTTGTGGACTATGTCCTGTTGGCTTCCATCAAACCATGGACTTTAGCTTCCACTAGGACAGTTTTGCAGTTTGAGTTTAAATTGGTTGGGATGAGAAGCAACACCTCCAAGTCAAAGGTCACGGTTCTCAGTCAAAACAAGCTTGTCCCTTCCAGACTTATGGAGAGTGGAGTTTACAAATGAGAGAAGAAACATGACAACAAGTGATTTTTTTGACGTGAAAAGGGCTCTGAATTTACCAGTTTATCTAGATTTCTACCATGATCTAAGGTCATAAGCTGTGGGTGACACTGAGGAAAGCAAAAATAAGTTTCCTATCACAGCGTGGCTGTGTGTTCACTTAAGAGATGTGTTGAAGAGCTGTATCATCCAGGTTCAAAAGAGCTGCTGCTCCTCCTCATCAACACAAGCCTGTAAGGCTGAGGTAGCTCAGACTCTCTTTCTGATGCTCTCTGAATGCTGCAGGAGGTATTCCAGGATATCTCATCAGGAGGAGTGTCATGGGGCAGACTCAGGACAGGCAGAAGAGACCAACTCTCTCGATTGGAACTCCCCAGAGGAACTGGAGGAAGTGTTAGTGGTGAGAGAGACTGGAGCTCTAGATAAGCAGAAGAGGGAGGCATGGGTGATGGGATTGTTCCCTTTCATACTTTCACTTCTCTTTTTTTTCACCAAGGCAAATATGAAACAGATTACAGTGATATTTAAACTCAAAAGACATGCCCTTCATTTTGTAACTCACACAACTCAAGTGTATTTTCATTTTCATATGTGTTATTGTAATATGTTTTTACAATTTACAATATAATGTTTGTTGTAGGTGATGTTCACAGAGGAGGATGTGAAATTTTACCTTGCAGAATTGGCCCTGGCCTTAGACCATCTGCACAGTTTGGGAATCATCTACAGAGACCTCAAACCAGAAAAGTACAGTCACAGTACATTTTGATACATTACAAATTGAAGTTTGAATACTGTGTGATAATATTAAGATACTGTGTAATATTTTTCAGTATTTTGTTGGATGAAGAAGGACACATCAAGATAACTGGTCAGTGGCTCTGATAGACATGCAGTGTTTGAAATTTTTTATCATCATGTTCCTTCTTCCATTTTTTTTTTTTTTACCTTTTTCTTTTCTTCCAGATTTTGGATTGAGTAAAGAAGCCATTGATCATGATAAAAGAGCATATTCTTTCTGTGGAACAATAGAGTACATGGCTCCAGAGGTCGTTAACAGGAGAGGACATACACAGAGCGCTGACTGGTGGTCCTTTGGGGTCCTCATGGTGAGAAAAGCCTGAAATGCTTGCACAAGTATTAACTACGACTATTTTGCACTGCCAGTCTACCACATTTCAAAGACTAAAAATAAAAACATGCCACATTTATAAGATGTCTGAAAAGCTGGAGAAAATCATTTAAAATTTAAAGGTAAAAATTTGAACCTGTAAAGTGATCTTCCAAAACAACACGGGCTTAAAAACAGCTTGTGTGTTTACATTTTCATTACATTTTGTGTTTATAATACTAAAACACTTTACTGTGGTCTGTGCAATTGTTTTGTAAAAAACAAAAAAGGGCACTTCCAACAGTTGGATAATGTTCTGGTTTGTTAATTTTCTTACTTCTGCCAAAAAGACTGCTTAATGAACAAATCTGGCAGATTAGATCTCATCACTTTCAATAACCCTACATCTGCTGGATACCACTTGTTTTGTTAGCCTGGGCTTATTGTACTAATACTGAAAAAGAGGTTAGTGTTCACTGACAGCTGGCTGCTACATCACTGCACTGAGCAAAAGTATCACCTCGGTTTGCCCTTGTACTAAATTTAACACCACAGAACCCACTGACTGTTCAAGAGTATTTTTTCAATAAAACAAATCTACATTCTATCTGTTTTTTTAGTTTGAAATGTTGACAGGATCTTTACCTTTCCAAGGAAAAGATCGCAAGGAGACCATGGCACTTATTCTCAAGTAAGGAACCATTAAGGAAATTAATATTTACTTTTATGTGTTATTATTGTTGTTTGAACCACTGAGATACATGATAAGTATGTTGGAGTAAATGCATAAACAATACATCAGTCGTCAACATAAACAATAATACTTCTGAAAAGTAACTAACCAAATCATTTCTTGTATTCACAGAGCAAAGCTGGGAATGCCACAGTTCCTCAGTCCTGAAGTCCAGAGTTTATTAAGAGCACTCTTCAAGAGAAACCCTGCTAATCGACTTGGTACTTATGACTTTTATTAACTAATAGTTAGAGCACTTGAACCATCTTTAATGCTAGGAGACTTACTTAAAAGAATATATATTTTAAATTGTGTTATGAATTTTCTTATTATTCTTATTGCCAGTACAGCAACAGGATTTAAATCTGTGTTATATACATCTGTGAAATATACAGGTGCAGGACCAGACGGAGTGGAAGAAATAAAAAGGCACCGCTTCTTTGCATCAATTGACTGGAATGTAAGTTAGAAAAGTTATATTGACAATGAAAAGTCAAGTAATTTTAACTGCAATGCACTTGTAGATGTTACTATTATTGCTTCAGTTTTTTTTTTAATGGTGAGATAAGCACACATTTATACTGTCACAGTTAGACTGTTCTGGTCATTTTATTTTGAAACTTTTGTGGTGGCTTTAGGTTATAAAAAAACTTTACTGAGGTTTATTTACTTCCTTTAAATTTCCAGACAGAAGTGAAACGCTATCTTATCCTTGACTTCCTCCAGGGAATAGTGTCTTTTTTATTTCACTTTCCTTTTGAACATGTTAATGCCACAGTCTCAATGATTGGGACATACAGTATAGAATTGGTGTCTTGGTGTAAAAGTTGCACATGTTTAGATTTCAGCATATATCAGAAACTGTATTGGGAAAGTTGTGGATGGGGCAAGCGTCTCACTCGTGTTTATCTACAGTGATGTTCTCTTTTCTAGCAAAATCCACTATTATCTGCTTTACATGCCTGCTTATCTTCTCCGTCATCACTGGCTCTCGCTGTAAAACCAACTAAACCAACTTGTGTGCTGCCAAATATTACATTTTGCTTTCTGCAGATGGTGTTGCTGGCTTGATGTTACAAGCTGTCAATAAGAGGCTTACTTGTTTCCCGTACATTCAGTGCCAATTAAATGATATTTACAGAGAGAATCAGAATTACTATACCACACCAGAGTCATGTGGAATTACTAAAAACTGCCAACCAAATGGAAAACCATGTACACTCTGATAACCCTGTAGCAGCGTTATGTATAATGTTTTCCATTATTCAGAGACCTTCACTAAATTGGCTACTCAACGTTGTTCCAAATGCGCCTCCTGCTGGCGATCCTTATTAATACACTGGAAATATGCTGAATAAACATTTTGAACATATGAGAATTGCTTAGGGTAATATTTGAACTGTTCAGATAACAAATGAGAAAAATGTACAGCTGGTCAATGGAGACAAAAAAGACTAATGGAAGGAAACAAGAATGCAGTGAAGATAAATGGGACAGCCTTCTTGGATTGATTTAGGAAAAGCTTAGCTGTCACCAATAAAGTGGAATAAAATGTATTACTACATTTTACATTTGTTGTGTTTTTTTCCATTAGAAGTTGTACAGAAAGGAAATGAGGCCTCCATTTAAACCATCTGTTGGACGGCCTGAGGACACATTCCACTTTGACCCTGAATTTACCTCCAGAACACCCACAGGTAACTTTAGCATATGCACACTGGTCTTTTAATCAGTATTATCAGAAAAGTATTCTAAATGCACTACTCAACACAATGAGAAAACTGAAGTTAATGTATTTAAATGTTTGGCTTTGTTTTTCCTGTTCAGATTCTCCAGGCATTCCTCCCAGTGCAAACACACACCAGTTGTTTCGTGGTTTCAGCTTTGTCGCAACTAATCAAAGTCAGGAAGCAAGCGTTAATAGTGTAGCACCTTCTTGTCATCAGGTTACCAACGGCAACCCCATAACTCCGGTACAGTAGTTCACCGCCCAACAATAAACTGTTAACTAATAACCATTTAGGAGTTAAAACAAATTTACTCCCATTGTAACTTTGTGAACAATATATATATATATAACTATATTAGGTTATCTGTACAATAATAATGATAAAAGCTTTCTAGCAATATGACTTCTGTTCATAGCACCTCCGTGGTGATGTCGCCTTTGGTGATGTTTATGAAATGAAAGAAGAAATTGCACAAACAGCGATGTCAGTCTGCAGGAGATGTCTGCACAGAATCACTGCTGTGGAGTATTCGGTTAAGGTAAGAAGAAGAACTGAATAATGTATTTGAATATTTTTTAAGTTTGTTCATTTGCATTCTCTAATTTCTCTGTAACCTGCTTTGTTCCATTTCTGTATGTGTGTATGTTTTAGATTATTGACAAAACAAGGAAAGATCCCTCAGAAGAGATTGAAATTTTGCTGCGATATGGGCAGCATCCAAACATCATCACTCTGAAGGATGTAAGTGAAATGTGGTGCTATGCCTTACAGCTGATCCACTTCTTATATGTTTCATCAAAGTGAAACATATGAACACATTGAATTATCAGAGGAGTGTGCTAATCTGGTAATATCATTTATAATTTATTGTGTGCGTCTGGTTTTAGGTATTTGATGACGGCCAGTGTGTATATCTGGTTCAGGATCTACTGAGAGGAAATGAGCTGCTGGACAGAGTTTTGACTGTGCCAAATTTTACAGAGAGAGATGCATCGGACATCGTTTGCTCCCTGACAAAGACTGTGGAATACTTGCACTCACAAGGGGTAAGAAAGGGGCTAGACTGGTAAAGAAGAAACACTAAATGTACTATTTTATGTTGGCATAATGCCTTTCTGCTGTTGTAAATGTGTGCTTTCAAAAATTAACTAAGTGAGTTTTCAAATAAAATATTCTTATTCTTAAGTTCTTGATCCATAATAGATGTCTGTGTCTCCTCAGGTTGTTCATCGGGATCTTAAACCCGGCAACATCCAATATTCTGATGACAGTGGGCTCCCTGAAAGCATTAGGTTGTGTGATTTTGGTTTTGCCAAACAGCTGAGAGCTGAAAACGGCTTACTGATGACTCCCTGCTACACTGCTACATTCATGGCTCCTGAGGTAATAGCAGTAATCATGTCCCATACACACATGAAAATGGTTAACAGGATAACTATACACATTCTCATAAATCACTACATGTGCAGGTTCTGAAAAAACAAGGTTATGATGCAGCCTGCGACATTTGGAGTCTGGGAATTCTGCTTTATACCATGATCGCTGGGTTTGTAGAGATCTTCCTCTCCTTTGAAAAAATTACAGGGCTCCACAGTTGCTTTTTGCACTTTCTAAACTGTTCTTTTGTTGGTGTAGTTTTAGTCCATTTGCCAGCAGCCCTAATGACACATCAGAGGAAATACTGGCCCAAATTGGGAGTGGAAAAGTCATAATCACAGGCGGGAACTGGGACCATGTGTCAGATGCTGCAAAGGTAACGTTTAGACAAGATGCAAAACTATTGCTTTTGATGGTTACATTTTATATGGGATGTGTTTGTACTTAAGGACATTGTAACGAAGATGCTGCATGTGGACCCTCACCAGCGCCTCACTGCCCCACAGGTACTGTCCAAATTTTGAAGTCTTACCATTTTGTTTAAAAAGGCCATTCTTTTGTTTTGGTAAGCAGTTCTCTATATTAATAATGTTTTTAGGTTCTTCGTCATGCATGGATTGTGGAACGAGACCAGCTTTCTGACAAAGTTCTTACCAGACAAGATGCTGTCAAAGTCAAAGTAAGGTCTTACAAAGATTTCTGTAAAGTTACAAATACTGCTCTGTATTCTCTCTGAAACTCTCTGAAATGACATTTATCAGCACATTACTGTCAGCTGCTTTAAAGGGGCTTCATTTATTTCTTGTAGCCTACTTATTTAAACATTAAAAAATTAAAAAAGGAAAGCCTTTCAGATAGATTTTTAGGCATCATGAACTGCATTTTGTTTCTCTCTCTGACCAGTAGATGACAGTATTCACCAATGTTTAATCATTATTTTGTTGTAGAAAGAGGATGTAGGTTGATGTGCATGTTTTGCTCCACCAGGGGGCTCTGTCGGCCACATGTTCCGCGCTGCGGCGCTGTACTCCAGCTCCTGTCCTAGAACCTGTTGAGGCCTCCAGCCTGGCTCAGCGCCGAGGGATGAAGAAAGTGAGGTGTCCCAACTCAGAAGAAAAGGAACAGTGCTATGATCACGCTGCAACTACCAAGAGTTAAGTTTAGCCCTGGACAATGAAATATTTTATAAAGCAAAAGCATCAAACAATACTTGATATATTGCATAAATTTACCAGTAGCATATGTATATATATATATATATATATATATATATATATATATATATATATATATATATATATATATATATATATATATATATATATATATATACATACATATTAGTAAAGGCAGAATTTGAATATAAGTTTAAATTTAAGTTCAAATGGTTGATCTACTTTGATCAATTGCACTAAACTATCATTTTATCGAAATATCATAATATTTCTGATTTTTGAAGTCACATTGACAATGGTAGTAAGTCACAAGAGCTTGTGTGAAGCTATATTTTTAAATGAAATTGTGCCATTAAATGTGTTTTACCTTTAAGATATGTATACAGCAGGCCTACGTGTCTGTTCCAAGGTAAAAGCTGAGTGCCACTGCAGTAACAATGTTTAAAAACCTGCTTCGCTGATTTATTGTACGTGCAGTCTTACTTGACTCACAGCCTTTAACTAAAATATATGTTAATGCACTAAATAGAATTAGTAATTTGTCACATAGGTGTTTTTGTAACGTATACAACAGTTATTTGATCTACAGTCTTGTTATTAGATCTGCATTAAGTCCACTAGGCAACAGATAGCTTCTCTTTGCTGTTAGTGTCTGAAAGCCAAACTTCCCAATGTGTCCGATTGTTGTGCACACTGTCCACCATTGCTGTCCTGACTGGATGTGCTGACTTGTACCATCACTAATACAAAATACGACTTAACAAATATGAGTAGCATAGTGAGTACTGTAGCAATGCTAACTACTTATATTTACTGATCAGAACCAAACTACAACCAAATAGTTGTATTGTGCAACCAAATGTGAAACTGTACATATGTTTTAAAGAACACATGCACTCATGTAAATGGGAAGAGGAAACTGTAAGTATGCACATAAGATTGTATTTTATTGTTGGTGAAGGTAGGAGCTGTACATTTTGTTTAATAATATAAGTTGTAAATATTTCAGAGCAAAGCTAAGGCTAGTTTGTTATCTGTATAGTGCAATAAAAATTATGCAGGGAGAAATGCATTGTATATATTGTGTTGGCAGATTAACAGGCATTGTATATATCATTTTGTGTTGTGTATCTATTGTGTAAATATAGTAAATATATTGGCTGGAATGCCAAAATTTTACAAATGAAACATAAGACCATTGTATATTTTGATTGTTTCTTACTTCTACATCCACTTAACCAAATCTTACAGGAAACACCTAAATGGTTTTATACAGTATACTACTGTGCCAAAACATCACATGGGTAATATGTTAGTGGTTTATTAAAGATTAATTGGAAAATGGTTAATATACAACCATTAAAACTGACACACCGTCTTGCAACTTTTCTCTTTCTCTTCTACAAAATACAATTTGTCAAAGAGGAAAATATATAAATCAGTCTAATTGTGTATATTGCAAACGTAACAATTACAGACATAGCATTCATATACACTTTTATAGAGTAAGAGTCCTTATTTCAAGTTGTCTGTTTACAACCATAATCCCTACAACAAAAAAGTTTAATCTGCATCAAACAGAAGGCTCACACTTGGTTCCATAAAAGCTTTTAGCAGGCAGCAGGGAGATGTGTCAGGTGGGTGTGGCAGGCTCATCAGCTCTGACATTTAAGTGCAGTAGTGCTCAGAGCACTCAGCATTGTGGGATATGAGTACACACAGATGACAAGCCCCCCTGCGTAGATGATTGCAGTGGAGTGACAAGCAGAGACCAAACATCAGATAGGTGAAGAAGAAGGTGTTGGCAGGGAAGACATGAAAGGCAAAAGGAGGAAAAGAAGCTTCAAGAAACAATAACTCACTTCAACAATTATACCTTTGTCATAATTATTGTCATCTTTGACAACAATGAACAACAATTTTCTCATCTTTCAGGGTTCTTTAAATATCCTGGCTCTTCAACACATTATCTAATGTCTTTCTACAACTAAAGCCCTGCAGGTTTTTGGTATTCAAAAGTAAAATCTTTACAGTGAGCGATAGGAAATTGAAAGTTAAATGTATAGAATTTAAAAGTAATAGAAAAACAGAAATTGTAAAGTTCAACCTTTTCTTCACAGCAAGCTTCTTTTCATAGACTTTTCCTGACATCTAGTGGTAAGGTTGCAGATTACACCAAACTGAATGCTTCTCTTTTGTACAAATACTATTTTTAATAACATTTAAAATGCCATAATGATTTTTTAATTCTTATCAAAAGTACATTTTATATGCTTGTTTTCATGTTATTGTGGTTAGATTGCAGTTAAAGTTAGCCTACTTCATGGTTTAAAGGTAATGATTATGATTCCAAAAAAGAACTTGCATCAGCAACCTTGTACATCTTGTCTTTTGCTTCTTAGCAATCTCTTTTGTCAGAGGTTGGGTCTAAGACATATAAGATACATAGTGACATTGACGGAGATCCCACCACCTATGGCACGGACAGAGCCAAGGACGGCCCGTGGCACTGCAGCTAGACCTGCCACTCGGACGCTTACCAAATCAGACGGACAAATCTCTAACAGACGGCTCCTGACAAAGACATTATCACTGTGACAGGAGAAGTGAGTGCAGCTGTGGGTGGTGGAGTTTACAGCAGCGGGAGGACAGAGGGAGTGGAGGGGGGTGGAGTCAACTCTTTGTACATTCACACATTTGACTCTTGTCTCCTGACACACTGCAAGTGCTAAAAGTCTATGGATCTGGAACATAGAGAATATACTCTCAAGCTGTGTGGCTATTACATTTGGACTACGTTCTATATTGTAACAAATACATCTACACTACAAATAGACAGGCCCAAAACAGACTTTTTATACCTGATTTGTAGAGCTTTGATTTTTATAATCACTTGTACAAAATAAGAATCAGTTTTGGTCAAGATTGTGTGTCTAAAGAGGAGAAAAGAAACAAGAAATAATTTCTGGTCTGTTTAGACTCGGATAAACACATGAGTTGCAGTGTGACATTGATTTTGTGGTTTGCCCTGTTTATACTGTCAAATGTGATTCATTTGATGTGGGACTTTTTTAAGGTTGTTAGCAAAAAAGGTAAAATAAGTCATTTTTCCCTAGTTAATAATGCATGTCATAAACCTTTACACTAACACATATGTTCTGATTTATTACTTATTGGTAGATCTCAAAATATTTTACCAGGAGTTCCAGGAAAGTGTGCCTAAATTGCAAATGTACTACAAGTACCACTGTGGATGAAATGCTTAATGGGACACAGTTTGATTTTTTCCAACACAGTTTGGAACAGACCACAAATTGCTGCAATAACGGTGATATAATCATGTAATCAAAACACAAATACACTCACAAGTCAAAGGTGGCAGAGGAGGATAAGTGAAGCTCCACAGAAAGTCAATTAATCTTTTCTGCACTCCCTCTTCCCTCCGCCCTGCTTAAAAGCTTCATTTACCACCTATGGAGAAGAGATAGAAACACCATTAGTGAGATGATGGCAGGACTGGAAAAGGGGAAAGGAGAATCTCACAGTTGGATGAACTGAAACAGTATAGGCCCCCATCTTCTCAAAAAAGTGTGTGCACAAAAAGGCGAGAGTATTACGCTTGGGAGAGCTCAATTTAGTTCTATCTTGATTATCAAAAGGCAATGTTGTACAACTTTTAATGCGGAAGTGCGCCTCAAATAGCAAAGGGTGGGCTACCCTGCACATGCAGTGGGATGGAGAGAGTGAAGACATAGATTAGAATACAAGACCATTATTTCCATATCCAACACAATGTCAATGTTCATCTCTATATTTACATATGTGTGCATGGAATAGGACCCCAGCTGTTCATGTGTGTTTACATGCACACGCTGAACTGTGTGAAATGCCAGTGAGCATAAAGGCTCTGCTTCACTGAGCTCGACTGGCGACTGGAGCACAATTGGGGGTCTCTGTGGAAGCGGTCAACACACACACACACACATACACACACACACATACACTCACACACACACGGTTGCAAACACAAACACAGATAAGGAAGTTTGGATGAACACACATAATCAACACCATACAGATCAATGAGCTCCATTTTCAATACAGAAGGAAAAAACACAAGTTTGTATGCAATATAAAATGAACATAAAAATTGAAGATGGACATTATAATGCATTTATTTCTTGACATTTAAACTTTAAATACACTTGTTCAGGTCTAAGTGTCATATTGACTCCCTTCTTAATTTCTCGTGGTTCTGTTCTCAGGGCAGTCAGATTAATAAAGTGGCACTGTCAGAGAAGGTCATATTCAAAATAGTAAAAGGACAGACAGAAACTCCCTAATGGCACATCTTCTTAATTACACAGAGGCTGCAGCTGACCCTGCGGACAAATACAAGCTAAGAGCATACATGTTCTGTTGTAAGATCACAGCTTTTCAGAGGGCTACAAGCATTACACTTACATCGTGAATGTAAAACCAAATTGCTAAAGGCAAGACGTCTGTTAAATGGGATGCATTAACCATACTAAATCACATCACATTTAGCATTGTGAGATAGTAACATACAAAATATAGCAACCCTTTAGTGGTGGATGAAATTTGAATGTTTGTACTAAGTTTAAATATGTTATGACAAAAAAAAAAGGATTAAATACATTACTATTACAGCCACCAAACCCATGTACCATGTTGTAGTGTAAAATGAGTCATTTTCTACTTGACCTGGGAAATCCATTTTTTTATTAAAAGTTGGACATTCCTCAAAAAACTATAACCTGAACCAAGAAGTTCCCTTTAGATCAATTAACTTCTCAACTTGAACCACAGTGTTCCTCTTGTTTTTATTCCAGCCAAGTGAATGTGCATTTAACTGTCTGTTTCAACCACTCCAGTGTGTAAATGTTTTGTCCTAGTTAACTAGGTCCCAGTTGAACCAAACATATTTGGCAATGGTCGGCTGAGGCTGGTGTTCATGTGCTGGGTGTTGTATATATTTATGTGAGCATATGTGTTTGTTGTGGATGTGGCAGCCGGGGGACAGCACGCTTCTGCTGCTGCTGACACTGGGCTAGTCTGTCTGGTGTGGCCCTTTCTGCACCAGTAGAGCTGGCATAGCCTCTGCACAGTGCAAACTGTGCCAGCTGGGTGCTACCAGGAGAGGCCCTGCAGAGAGGACGCAGGTCAGCCGTGACTCTGGGACACTGTGAGAGGTGTGGGAAAAGGGAAGGTTTAGATACAGACCAGAGCAGTGACAAACCGGCTGCAACAAAGGCTGTATAGAGGCAATAATTGAAGTAATAATAAAAAAAAAAAATAATGTTTTACACCTAATTCCAATACTAAAAATTTTCAGTTTTAGCATTGTGTGTTGATTAGGGAATTGAAGACCTGCATATAATGTTTGTTTAGTGTCTGCACCATGAAGACAGATTTGGAATTGATTCTGGGCAGCCTGAAGTCTTATTGAAACAACAGTTTAAATGTAAATTTAAGGAGAAAGACACAAGCACTATTCACCCTTCCCAATTATGAGAGGGTGTAATAAAGTCATAGTCTATCACTAGTTAATATATGTAGCACAGCCTTACACAAAATTGTTAAAGGATAGATTATTATGATTTATGGGAACACTACAATTCACCAACTCACAAAACACAGTTCTGGCTTTAGTTTTACTATATCAGGAGCTATAGCCGTTAAAACATAAGCACTGAAAGGTAAATCTAATCTAATCTAAAGGTCACAAAGTGCAATTAAACTGGATAAAGAGTTAAGCCTAATTGACTGCTCCTAATGTGAATGTCCACAACAGAACTTAGGTCAAACTTGTCAATCCTCTCACTAATGAGTGAAACAAGGTGACACAGAACAAACTAAAGAAAAATCATTTGTGGAGCCAAAAATAAACCAAAATACATCATTCTAGACATAGTAGACACATCAGGAGCTACAATATAGTGAGACAGATTCTAAGGTAACATAAAAAATGTAGAAAGGTGCTATAGTAAGTTATTTTGGCCCGTCATAGGAATCAAACGGCGTCCATACATTGTAAGAACACCAGTTGTTCTTTTACACCTCTGCCATCACATCCTTGTGTCATCCTAAAGGTTGACATGGGGACCTACCGGGGCCAGGCCTACAGCACTGAAATAAATAGAAAACATGTACCACCCTCAGGAGCAAAGGCCTCAAGCAGCCGCACTTACTTCCTCCTGTCCCATGTACACCATCCCAGACCAAGCACCTCCTTTAAAGCAGCCCGCTCAGGCTCTCCCCCTCCTGCCCCCACGCTCGACGGGCCTTGGGTCTCTGGCTGGGGCAGGATGGCACAGCTGCACCGGGAGCCATGCTGTCACAAGCGGTTAGAGTGACAGCCACTCACACTTCATAATGTCCCTCTCACAGGTCAGCAAGCGACAAGCTGGGTCACTTCGCTCCAGCAGGCAGCCCCAGGGGAAACAGTGTACCCCCACATATCCACCACAGCCCACTCTTGCCAAGCTTCTCCATCAAACACAAACTCCAGAAACACAGTCAGGGAGACACAGGCAGGTGGAGGGTTGAGGTGCTCCGTCCACACAGAAAACTCCAATGGGGACACTTTTACACCACAACTCTATGACCTTTACACAAAGCTGGCAATGTGTGTTATGATCAGTGTTTGATTAAAACTTCATAAACCTCAGAGGCACAATCTACTTTCTTTTATGATTATATAATATGATATAAAGTATTTCCAGGGCAAACTTTTTTTGTGAGCTGATTGCAAAAAGCTTCTAGTAGACAGACTACAAGCAATACATGCTGCTTTATCTGAAAAATGACAAGTGAAAATACATATAAAAACAAAAACTTGTAAAAAAACTGCATGTTTAATTCAAACTTAATTTAATTAAATGCAATGTATAACTTGTAAATGATTCAAATGAGGCGCCTGATGATTCACCTTGATTCACCCCGATTTTCTTGTCATCTTCCATTTGGGCTGGCCCTAATGATATGATGGCCATAGGAGAGCACCATATGTTCCTGATGTCTGCCATCCAACTGTCATTAATGTGCATTACCTCTGCTCTTGGCCTGCTGTGACGTCTCCTCTGAAGGGAGCAGGAGCCTCAACAGACAATATTAAGATGTACATTAATGAGCTCATACTGTCACCTTAATTGCTATGCCATTTTCACCTAATGCACAGCTTTCAGGTCATCACTTTTCAACTGTCAGTCTGGATGTGTTCCTTGAATTAAGTAGCTGACTTCTAATAACTATTATCATATATGCCATATAAAAATAATTTAAAGATTCCCATTTTGAAAATAAGGATTTATAAATAAGACATATTGATGTGTGAGAACTACACAGACTCTATTTGATAATAACAAGATTTTCCTGCTTTTCATACTAACAAATGGTAAGTTAACCATGCATATTCAGGGCCATATAAGTTAATTGGAGGCAATGCCTGCTGTTGGCTTCAGCTGTGAGTGAGAGGCCTCATACCTAATTCCAGTTATTCAAACAGTCACACTCCGAGAGTGGTTAATTCACTGAAGGGGCGCACACACCCACTGAACAATGTGTAGCAATTAATTTTGCTCTCCCTCCCACATCTGGCGCTTCACGGTGACCCTGCCTCTGCTACACTGTGTCGCTTAGGCTAGGCAAGCCTCTGCAATTTCACACGTAAGGGACACCAATGAAACGTGAAAAGAATATGTGCCATTGTTAAATTGCATTAAAGAGTTTAAAAGAGTAGATCTGTGCCCCCCTCACACTTCACCCCAAACAAAGCAGTAACTGCGCTCCAAAGCTCACTGATGAGAAGTGACATAATGTAATATGAACCGAGGATGCACTTTCACAAAGGGGAAAATTTCATCATCATGAGTCTCTACTCAAACAGGATGAACACTGCAAGAGAGGAATGAACACAATACTGCAGTAGGAGTCACGCCAGAGTGACTGTTATGGCTCCAAGGCCCAGACGTGAATATATCCTCATTAATTTCAACATATAGTACTGACATCATGGCAGACGGGAAAGTTAACTTCAAAGTTTAAAATAAGGGCAGAACTTTTAAAATGTCATAGAGAGCATATTGTTCAATATGTCTTTTGTGTGCTTATGAGTCAATTTCACATATTCATATTTCTTTTGTGAAAATTTATCTTAAATTCCTTCAATTGTTACCACTTGTCCAATTAGGGCATGCAAGGTTGGATCTGACATGTTTGTTGTGCCCTGGTTAATAGCAAGGCTAAAAACTTGAGACATACACATAACCTACTCACATTCATTGTGGGCACTTTAAAGTCACTAATTTACCTACACATGCAAGTCTTTTAACAGTGGTAGGAAACAAAGTAACTAATATAAAATAAAACATATTTTTTTACATGTGCTTGGCAATTACTACATAAGTTGGGTCAAGGTAGCCCAATGTTTTCATAAAATTCATGAAATACCGATTTTAGTACATCTATCTTTTTCATCAAATGGCTAACAAATGACACAATGGTCATTCAGTGGCTTCTCCAAACAGGTAGCCTTGGGCACTGGATTAAATTAAACCTTACTTAACTTAGTCCAGGTAATCTGACATAAAGCAAATTGGAGTGCATTACTCATTTTACCTATCATGAAAGCCAGACTTTAAAGTTTAAGCCAGAGCATAAACCTGTGTGAGCTGAGCTGTCTACAACAAACAAAAAAAATCTGTTGATTCTGACAACAGTCTGTGTTTTTTCCTTTGCCAGTTTGTTTCCAGTACACCATCTCCTTTCTCCGGTCCCCTATGCAACACCTCTCCCTCTCTCGTCTCTCTGTGCCACTGTGCCAGTCACCCGCTCTAGGGCTCTGGAGATATTTCAAACATATCTGGGAAATCAATCTTACAGCAAACTGAAGGAAAACATCAAATGTCATTGAGCAATAAGTATGATGCCTGTCAGAGGTGGAGCTGAGAGCAGGGCCTGCGGCGCGTTGGGCCAGCCAGTGGCCCAGTGAGAGGCCTGTCAGCTGGGCCCCCTGCTTCCTTCTACACACACAAACACACACACATACATACACTCTGACAGAAGAAATTAGAGCATGCTTTATACTGGTGGAACATTTTAACTTTCTCTTTTATACTCTCTTCACAATTAGGGCACACAGAGTAATTAACATACTGATATATCCTACAGCATATGCAATTGCCTCTTTTCAGTTATTATTGACATAGCCCATCTTCAAGAGGAGGCTGGCATAGAATGTGTTGGGAATTGAACAGAAGCTACTTTCTTTACAATAAAACACTGTAAATGAGGTGAGACAACAACATCCCTATAGGGTTTTTATAAAGTTTTTTCATCCTAATTGATTTTAGTGTGCTCACAATCCACAATGTAAAAATACATTCCTCTGAGTAGTTATTGGCATTTTTGATTGTGACAAAACAAAAGCGCATCTCATGCACTTAAATCCACATTTTGACATGTGTCAATTGAAATATTCAGACATACTGTATATTATGATCATTGATGAAAAAGTAACACACTTATGGGTTTCTTTTACAGAAATACTTCAGAAGTCAATCAGACACAAAGGTGATATGGGAAATCCAAAGAGGAAGATGGGTTTCAGGGGGCAAGACAAATTGAAAGACTGAACCCAGACAGACAAGTGAAGGGAAGCAGAAGTTGATGAAACAAGATGTCACTACTCACTGGGTCATTACACACAAGTAAGCATGGGACACTAGCTGGATCTGTACTGACCCCCTCTGCTCTTCTTTGCAGTTTGTCTCCACAAAGTGGTACTACAAAAGACTAAATTCTCACTTTGACTTTGGCTGTGCAGTGATCATTATCACGGTACAACACTTCAGTGCTGCAGTGTTTGTAATTGGCCGTCTCATAAGCATGTTAACATGTTTACAACTCAAGGTCAATTGAATTAGGTCTTATAATGAGCCTGGGTGCTGAATATCGTGCAGCTGAGCATGCTGGGGCAGAAATCTGCCACAAATCAGGTGAATCCAGTTAGGAGTGTTTACACTTTAGAGCACATGGATAGTGTTCATCTCACAGTGCCTTGTTGCTCATTATCATGACTCCCAGCCAGCATGATGATCAGGACTCCGCATCAACAGAACCAGGATATAGGATCAAAAAGCGACACTAATCTACAATTCAGTAGTGTGAAAGTTTAATAGTAAAGCTCACCCATTATCTGTTTAAAGCTCACTCATCATTTGGCGCACAATGTCCGTATCATATGGCCACTGACCACATCCGGAAAATAAACCAATTAGATGTTGGGTGTGGTGTAAGTGAGATGTTAATGTATAGGAGAACCTAACAATGTGGCCAAATTATTGCTCATTCAGTAGTTTAGTTGTTTTTGTTTACACATAAGGGACTGGCGTGATGTGAGTATGACAAAGTGGGATTAGGATTTGATGGATTGGGGTGTTCAGTGGCAGAGAACAGAAAGGTCAACATTTAAGTAACAGGGATGGAAAAGATTGAGCCCCCCAACTGTGAAATTTAAGGAACTATGTGTTCATTGTGCTGCATTAGTTACAACACTGTCATTCAGATACACTAAACATTTAAAGCCGTATTTCATTAACACATTTTATTTCTACTTTTTACTTCAAAATCTCAATCAAATCCCCAAATAAAGTAGTCAATGTCAGCTATAAACCTGACATCTGAGGAATGGTGAGGCCCCTCATATCAGTCCTTGTGTGTACATTTAGCAAAAACCTGGCTCGTGAACCAACAGGCCTCAATTCCAACGGGACACACATCTGTGACAATAACAATTAAATTAACTATGCACACGTAGGCATTGATGTTGATAAGCCATGGGCTCAAAAGTCAGAAGCACTCAGTCAACTCTGGTCCATTGGTTCAACAACACTGTCGTTACAACAAGACCACACAACGAAGTCACAATTCTGTACTGTAAAATTAGACAGGAGTGTGAAAGTGGAATAACCAAAAAAGCATTATGAGATTGAAGCGGAATATCACACTCTTGAACCTCTCGCTATGACTTTGACAAAGATGAAAATTGCCAGAAGGATCTCAGTGATTTCTTTTGTGTAATGTGTCGTCTTTTGTAGTATCTTCATCCCCTAAGTAAATAACTAAAACACAAAGCATGGACTACTTTGAAAAGTTTTATGGCCCTTTTCTATTTTACTCAACAGCACAACTGGTCTGGAGAAAGAAACAATTGAAATTATAATAATAACTAGGAGTAGTGCCACATAAGTTCAAGAAAAGCAAAAATGTTTAATGTTTACTACCCCTCTGATTTTTGAAGTCCATCAGCGGTCCTCCTTTGACCCTTTCACATGCTGTCACTCTCATGCTGGCAGCTCTAATAGCATCCTCTCCTTAGAGACTTGACAAACACAGCTTGATCCAATACCACACAAACACACAGCTAATGTGAACGTTTGCATTTCTACTGCTTTGATGCTTTTAAAAATATATAGGTACAGAATACAGAAGAAAATTGTTGTTTTCAGAAACTTGTTTAACAGAAAGGTAACACATTAAGAACAAAACACACACACACCTTTTTGAATCTGTTGGGGCTTCATCCTTTTAGGCCCAATGTATCCTGGTAATATCTTGTTGTGGAAGATGGAGGAGTTGGTATCCATTATCACACACAGGAATTATAGTAACTCTGACATGGACTGGCAGAGCGCTGGTTTATGGCACTCTCCCCACACCAGGCCTAGTTATACTCTGTCTGTTTGAGGTACACTGATTACTGATATTACACACACACTACCTTCACTGCGGGGTATGTGTAAACTCACCATGCAGAAGCAGGTCGCTGCATTAAACACAAGCATATGCTAGCAAGGAGTCTTGCCATGATACTTGCACACAGCTCTTCAACAGACTGGGCTTCAACACGCTACACTAGTCCATATTTGAGCGGATCACATTGGGCAGAGTGGGCTAACCATAAACCTGTACCACAGTGGGACAAGTGCAAGGCCTCACTAGAAGCCTGCTAGGCTAAAGCAAATCATGGCCTCCCACAGTCATTGGTGTGAGAGCCCATTTTCACAGTTCACAGCCGACCTGCTAATGGCTGATCATTCATTCATGCTCTCTGTTGATTGTGCAGGCAGGGGGTTGGCCAATCGTACAGTTTTGCTAATGTACCGTACATAGTGAGGATAATCTGTGAGAGCAATAAGCATGCTAATGGTCTGTTGGCCACAAAAACTAAAGTTGGCGATGTGGGAACTATTTAGAACAAAATCACCGAAGTGTTTAGCTAAAAAATTATAACTATGTCCAGTAAACTAACGGACCATGAGATTAGGTAAGTGAGATAACTTTACTGGACTTGTGTTTTTAAACCATCTACAACATCCATTTATACCTTTCTGAGCAACTCCCTGATACTACCAAAAGATTTTGAGTCCTTTCTAGTAAACAGAAGGCAAGCCAGTGTGTGACAATCCAGCTTGCCTGGTCAATGAAACATGGCAAACCAAGTCGACTTTTTGGATGGCAATCGTTTTAACTTTTTTCTGTGAGGAGTCTGCACGTCCGCCCCGTGTTACTGTGGGTTCTCTCCAGATACTCCGGCTTCCTCCCACCGTCCAAACACATGCATACATGGGTCAAATGGCAACCCTAAAGTGTCCCTAGTGAATAGATGTGAGAGTGAATGGTTGTCTGTCACT